>OMLM01003825.1:63775-83538 GCA_900302695.1 Helostoma temminkii | reverse complement strand
CAATATAATATTGTGTATATTATTATTTATATATTATTTTATGAATTAAAAATTGGGGAGGGGGTTGTAAATACTAAAACTTTAACATTCAAAAGGTTAATGCTATTGTAGAAATAACCTTTAAGTATGACAGTCATGTGAATTATATTTATAATGTATGAATCAAATTCAATGTAATGGTTGCCCAAGATGTTGATTTTCAGGCAAGGTGAAATGAATATTTTGAATTAAAAGAATGTGCTCCAACAATTGAGAGATCCCACATATAATTTGATAAAAGTGACAAGCTGTACAAATCGAATGCAGAGAAATAATTAATAATTCAGAACCACAAAATCATTCCTGAGGCATTTGTGAGAGGGGAAAAACACAGGAATATGATCAGTGGGGTCTACTCAAGTCTTTCTTTACAGGTTTCATGAAATCTGGGACACTGAGTTATAGATGTTTAGAATTCCTGCATGTGTATTTTTATAAAACATCTTTTATTCCAGACGAAGTCAGTGGAACTGAAACTTGAATGCTAAAATGCATCTTAACAATTCAGATAGAAACAACCTTCAATATGGCCATTATCAGTTGAAATTGCTGCATGAAATGCTTGAGGTTCAAGTCAGGGTCAAATGGAAATTGCTCTTCACTTGTAGTCAACAAAACACTAGAGTACATGCGGTTCGAATTTGCATTACTTTGATGATCCCATTGAAGAAAGTATGTCAGTGTATCTACAGGGGTTAATAACCCAATCTCCTGTAATAAACTTCTGCCAGCAGAGGTGATGTGACTTCAGCATTCTCCTTGTGGAAAATAACCGAGTTGACTTGTTTATTGTTTTTGTCCTCCTTCCTTTGTGCCCTCTGTGCTTGTTTTTGATTTGCTTGGCCTCTGGAATGCTTTATGGAGATGCCCTTTCTGTGTATCACCCTGGGTGCTAATGCTGGTTTGGGATTCTTGTGGTGCAACCGTCTAGGGTCGGAAAACCCTGTGGCTGTGTTGTTGTCCTCTACCTTGTGATGCCAGAGCATCCAGAGGATTAGTTTGTGTTTTCCACTTATTTCCACTTCCTTCTCTCTCATTCATTCATACATGACTGTATATTACTGGTGTGCCAAGGCTTGCGCATGCACGTTGTATCCATAAACCCTCAGGACATGCTACTGGGGAGGCTCACGTTCACACTAACCACATGAACACATGTGTACACACACAACTGTTTTCCCGCCAAGAAGGATTTGTAGTATTTTCCCCCATGAATCTTGTGGCATTCGACCGATAAGCTTCTTGCTGCCAGTTTTTAGCTGCCTGGCACTAAAATGTGTGTGAAGCCTCTGAGACCTGCTCTATCATCATTCATGAACATCATTATTTTGCAACTGTCTGCATTCTTTCAATGAATTTTGCTGGTGTCGAACTGTAGGCGGCCTCTAGTATCAACATGTAAAAGTCAGATTCTTTTGGTTTTCACTCCAAAATATTAAGTATGTGTGAAACATCCTAAAACGTGCTGCTGGCAAGCATTTGACTTAATCTTTCTAACGTTTAATCGAACCCTATTCCTCCCTCCCGTACCACCCTCTAATTGGTTTAATGTACAGTGAAATAGGGTCGGCTGTTTTCTTTTAAACTTAAACTGTGGACACATCCTGCCTCTCTTGCCGAATAGCTGTCAGGTTCAGTTAGAAGCTTAGGTGGACTGAACAAAAAAGATCCGTTAAGCTGAAAATCCAATCTGAAGTGGGCCGGAGCAAAGTATTCTTAATAACTAAATGATGCATGAGCTCTAACCATGGCACAAGTCAGTGGTAGAGGTTAAAGCCAGAACTACATACTTCTTTTATGGTATTTGTCTCACAGTTATGTTCAATTTACAATGAGAATACATCTGTAACACAGATTACTCTCTTTGACTTGAGACTTAATTTTTCCACTCTTCTTTAGCTGCTACCACTGTTCAGTAAAAAAGCACCCCGCTCGTATTCTTGTGGAGACAGGCAATTGGCTGCTAAACTAATGTTGACCTTGAACCTCTCACAGTTAGAAACTCTAACTAATGAAGCAAAGTCTGCATCAATGAGGAGCTGAGAAAGCATGTCAACATAAGGTACCTCAGTCCCTTATTATGCGGCATTGTTGTACACAACACGCTAAGGCTATTGGTAGTATTATCAGCAGGGTATTCCAAAAAGAAAAAAAAAAGATAGAGAAACATTTAAGTTTTAAAATATTGTATTTAAGCACATCAATTTTAACTGTCTTGTGGTTTCACTTGTTTACACTAATTATCGGTATTTTTATTTTTTATAAGTGCTACACATAACTTCTTTAAAGCTGAAATCTTTAAATATAGAATAGATATTGGAATGTTGGAATATCTGTCAATAGGTCATGGGTTTGATTTCCAGTTTGCTGGTTTGCTGTTCTCCCTGTGTTTGTGTGGGTTCTCTCCGAGCAGTCCAGTTTCCTCCCACAGTCCAAAGACATGCAATCAGGTTAATTGGACATTCTAAATTGCCCATAGGTGTGAGTGAGAGTGTGAATGGTTGTTCGTCTATATGTGGCCCTGCGATAAACTGGCGACCTGTCCAGGGTGTACCCTGCCTCTCGCCCGTAAGCTGGCTGGGATAGGCTCCAGCACACCTGTGACCCCTGCGGGGACGAAACAAAGCCTATATCTTTGTATATACAGTTAGTTTTATTAATCATATCCAATTCCTGGCTAGCCTGTTAAACCTGTCTAGATTAAAATGCAGGTGCTATTACTAACACATTTGTCTTAATGTTCTAAGGATAGGGGCGTATTGGGATAAAAAAAAAAAAAAAAGCAGCCCTGGACTTTTCGTTCCATATAGGCCTGCAAAAATCACTGCATGAAAACAAATCCTGTAGCAGGGATACTGTATATCAAACTGGAAAGCAACACTTCATGAAATGTACTCCATCCATCCAATTTTATATGCTTACTTTAATATTATTTCCAAGTCTGTCAATATACTCAAACAAAATGATGTAAAAACAGAAACTGTTCAACCTCAATTGACAAGTTTTGATTTGTGATCTTTTTTGACTGGGCACTTTTCCATTTCGTTTTTACCATTATTCATTTTATCAGCATAGTCTCATCCATGTCACACTGGTGACACCCTCCATTTCTACAACCACTCTTCTAGAATTTTTTTTGGAAGTCCAGCAGTCAAATAACCTAAAGCGTTGTCTGGTGTTGATAACTTTTTAAGGCCATCTAAGCATTATTAACATCTTATGGCTGATTTTACATACACATGAGCTGGACTTTTCCAGAATGTGCGGATGGACAGTCTGTCTCTTTCTGAGAAAAAACTTTGCATATCATGAAAAGATGAATAAAATCAAGTTCTGGTTGCAAAGCTAAACTTCAGTGAGTACTCCGCCCATTTAACAATGCTCTCCTTTGACTGTGACGGACACTCAAAACAGGACACAAAACACTGCTGGTGACATCACTTAAGTTTATTCCAAGCAGCTCATTATAGAGCCACAAAAGCTCTATGCAATTGTTTTTTTTCTTTTTACAATGCAGTGTTACCTCCCAAGACATGTCAACAGACCTTGATGTGTAAAATCAGCAGAATTCTCCTTTAAAGTGGAGATACACTATATTCTGTTTGTACTGTATGTCTTTCTATTTCAGGCTTCAACCTTTTTTTCTATTACTGCACTCATGCATACATTCCAGCATGTGTGACATGATAATAAAAACACCAATTACTTTTAATAGTTTCACCGAGGGCTGTGGGCGCATGACCCTTTTTTTTTCAATCTGAGGGTAATTTCATGTCTTGGGGGGAAAAATCTGACCACATCGTATTCTGGGTTACATACTGTACACTGTAAATTAGCATCCTGTTGTCTTTTAGTGCACAGTATGCTCCATTCTAAGTCCAATCTACATTCGTCAACAAAAGCATAGGAACACATGAAGCCTTCTACAAAGAGTTGCCCTAGGATATGCTATCTAGACACACTCTGCATAAAGCAGGGGGCCAGAATAATTCCTGTCCCGTCCCCTCTGATCAGGAGGGTGTGAGAGGGAATGAGAGAAGCACTGGCCTACATAACCATAATGAGCCAAGCCTGTTCATGTACAGTAGGTAGTGAGCTAACATGGCGAGACATGTGGCTCAGTTAATAGGGGAGGCCATGTAACTCAGTTGTAAACCTATGTGGTAGCGGCATGTGATAGGGTATTGATGAGCCTTTCGCTAATGTCCTTTGAGAGGTCTGACAGTGACTAAATGGGAAAAGATTCAGTGCCCCAGAGGCGCATCCAAGAGCAATAATGAGGCTCCACATGGCCTCATGATTACCTCACATTTTTGTCTGCCCATCATGGTATGAACAAGTAGAACACTGTCATAGGAATATATGAGTTGACAACAATGATAGATTAACCCAAGTTAGATCCAGTTTAAAATGTTGTCTCGATATTTTTAGTTAATTTCCAATGTGCATGCACCTGGCAATAAAGAAAAATCTTATTTTTACATTAGGTCTTTGAAATAATAGCTAAAATGAATAAAAAATGGTCTCTGAAATTCAACCAAAAATATTTTTAGCAGTTACTGCATAAATAAAAATTTATTTTATTAAAATTGAACCAAAACCTCACTTCTTATTGGGTTTTGTGTGTCTATACATATTCATGATTTTATTTTATGAATTCCATTGTCCTGCATGTGATGTGTAGTTTATTTGCAGTTTTCTCTTTTACTACCGTGAACAATGATCTAAATTCATATTAGATTGAATTGAATGGATCCGCTTCTACGTGCAGGCACACAGCAGTGAGTAGAGCCAGTGTTAATCTGGGTAAATGCATGGCCCATTAGCTGTTTTGCAGCAGTAATAAAATTCCTGTGCATAATTCATAGCTCTGTGCTTTCAGAGACTGTCATGGTGTAAAGGTAGAGCAGCTTGAAGTTAACTGCATATCAAATTTAAAATAAGCTATTAAAACAACCTTAAAGTGAAGATCAATTTGTCTTGTCTTTTGAACTTCTGAATTTCAAATTGTTACTAGCTAACTGAACTGCATCAAAGGTGAAAATTGGTTTTTAATAAAGAAACTTTCTGGGGAAAAGGGTTTCTCCAGTGATTAAACATCATTTTCTCCTGTCTCCAATTAACACCATCACACCTCTATAAAGATGTTTCCTATACGTGTCCTCATAATTGTTCTGTTTTACAGTCTATTTATGTTCGCTGTGTGACTCCCTCCTGCTCTTCCCACCTCCAGTTCTATGTGCCTTTCTCGGTATTTAAGGCATTCTACAATTTTATGTAAAATTGCGTTATGATAAAAAAACAGAATCTTCCTCGCTAAAATGACAAAACTGCCATCATTCCACCCTTTTGTCTGTGGATTTGCTTTATTCTCATAGATGCTCTGCAATCCTCTAAAGGTGGCATAACGTCATGTGTTAACCAAATTCAACCTGACAACTGTCTCATTCATTTGCAGCCAATGTTTGTTCCAGAACTTAGAAACAACAGCCTCTTGCATCTCCGGCAAAAAAAAAAAAAAAAAACTGTAAATGCTTGCAAAAAATAAAGTACTGCATCACCCTGAGGCTCCTCTCTCTTGTTCTCTCTCTCTTTTTCTGATGTACACTACAGACAACACCATACATAAAGAACCCTTCTTATCTTATTTGAGCAGTTGCTTTAGGTATTTCTGCAAACTCCAAGGGGCTAGAATTATAAATCACTGTGAAACAAGATGGCAATCAGGGAGTATTGTTGCAAAGAAGACTAATGAAACCACCCACCCTGGTAAATGACCTGGAGATCTGGTGTGATACTGACTCCCTGCAGTCACTGAGATGTTATACATTGTGCGATCTCTCTTACGCACAGTCCCCTATGATTTGCCTTGAGCTGGCCAAGGCCAGATAAGGCCACAAAAGCAAAGCAATGGGGCTCTTAGTCTGTTTGTTCCACTACAGGAATGCAAGCTTATTTGAGATGTGACTGGGTTCTGTTTAACGGCTACAGAGGGCATCATAATTTTTATCAGAGACAGGGATAGAATTATGTTCCAGTGCAAACTGGTATTCCCTGTGGTAAATCACATTTAATTGTAAATATGTGCTACAACCTTTCTTTGGAATAAATTAGCATGTTTACCATTGTTGTTCTGTACTTCCAAGGACCTCAAAATGATCAAAGGCGAGAGTTTGTTTGAAGAATGAAGCATTCAGCATATTTTAGGTTAACAAGAGCTGAGTTTCCCTTTGCAGCAGTAGGCTAGTGTCATCCCCAACCACACTCCCCTCATCATATGTTAGACGTGATATATTTTTATCCTTTTTATTACTGTGTTCACATCTTGCCATATATGGATATGAACGCCATGCCTCATTATTATTTCTGATGCCATGCAAAATCAAGTAATTTATCTCTTGCTGCCATGCTCACTCTGACAGAAAAACTCTAAAAAAATAAGAAAACAAAATGAAAGAATGTAGCTAATATCCTTAGACGGTTGTGTGGTTCATCTAGAAAAAGTGTCAAGTTTATACTGTAATTTACTGTAATTTATTTTGCGGCTTTTATTTTTCTAACTTCCCGTGAAATGGGAAATATCTTAATTTGAAAGGACCTTTGGCATATGTGCAAAAGGGAACATAAGAATTATAAAGGTAAACATGAAAATAATGGTTTTGTTTTGTGATTTGTGTGTTGTTTGTGAACAATTTGAGCAGATTTTATGTGTTTATTGAGGTAAATTTAGGGTTGATATTAGCTTAACATAAGTCTGCTACATGATGCACTTATGGTTCAATGTGGTTTTAATTTAGTGTGCTGTGTACATCCTTTATAGGTTCACACTTGTGACGCAGGAATCAACACAACCCAGGAATTGTTTATGCTCAACACATGGCTCTATTTGCTTTACATGTACATACAGTGTAGGCTGGCTACTGGCTTTGCTTAATTCTTTGATGTACTTTGGGTGAAGCTGTCTACACAAAAAAACTTAACCTGAACTGGAAGCTGGTTCAACAGGACAGGAGCTTGATAGCTGAAAACTCTACTGTACATTTGAAAACTCCGCAAACCACAAGTAGACCTGAGTGAAGTGTTCTGCTGTGATACTATGAGGTTTTTAAGATATGGAGAAGCTTGGTCATCAAGTGTTTTATATGTGAGGAGAAGGACTTTAAATTCTATCCTAGATTTTACAGGGAGCCAATAGAGAGAAGCTAATGTAAGAGAAATATGATCACTCCCACTAATTCCTTTCAGAACTCTGGATGCAGCATTTTGGATCAGCTGGAGGCTTAAGTAGTTACTGGGACATCCTATTGGTAGGAAATTACAGTAGTCACAAACAAATACATGGACTAGTTTTTCAGCATGCTCCTTTAGCGATATTCCTCACATGAGTCTTCTACAGTAACTATAAGATTAGGAGGTTTGTTGAGGTTTATGGGCCCAAATAGCTCAACCCCCATCTTGTCTGAATTTAGAAATAGAAAATTGCAGGACATCCGAGCATTTAAGTTTTCAAAACATTCTTGTTTGACTAATTGATTTGTTTCCTCTGGTGTTATGGCTAAAGTGTTGAGGTCCAACACGGACTAAAACTTCTTTGAGCAGACTTGACGATATGGGGTTGATGGTTTGGCTGAGTTAATGAGTGAGATTAACTCGGCATGATGTTGCACATTTGAGTCATGACTCAGTGTGATTTGTATTTTGTCTTTTTACTACAGAAATACACAGACATAGAACCACATTGTTTTCAATACAGTTCTGTTTTGGATTTGTCTCAGAGCTGTGCTGTAATATGGGCGTTGCCGGTACATTCCTGTACCAAGGTGTTTTTTTTTTTTTTTCCTCCATTATTAATGAATAATATGTGGATCTAGCCCTTTTATACATTATTAAACTGTCTTTCTAGGCTAGACAAAAACACCACCCCTCTAGCTTTCGTGAAGTCTGCTTTGAGCTCCGGATTTGCGAATTGTACCATGGAGTTATGGAGTCTGATTCACTACCTTCTTTTTCAGAATGGCAGCAGTATCGAGGATTGTACTCAGTCAAGCTGCAGCATTATTAACAACATAATCGACTTGTTTTCTTCTGTGGTGGTTACATGTCACTGAAGTAAAAGATGATGGAATGATTTCCTTAAATTTGGTAACAACATTTTCAGATAGACATCTACTGTAATGGAATTTCTTCCTAGGTGATGTAAAGTACGTTATAGTAATTTCAAATGTTATTCAAAAATGGTCAGATGAAAGAGGGAGAAAAGAGAAATTCTATTAAATGTTAGTTTAGACAGTGAGTGGGTTTATTTACATTTTGAGTGAAACTAATTAACTCTAATAATGTATTAATGCCTCAGCAATGCTGACGCAGTTATTGTCAACATCTACATGAATGTTAAAGTATTATTATAAGTACTAACAACTGAGAAAAGTAAGACAATTCAGTTAAGGGACAGGAGGATGGTGGGAAATAACAAACAGGACTGGTTTGTGACTTTTCTGGTTTAGGGTGTGAGATTTGATAGAGACACAGTCTCTGTGGGGTTTAGATAATGTTTGGGGGGGTAACAGCTGTAAGGAAGCTGCAGAGATGTGGGTAGGACTGTATCTCTCTGTCCTGGGCTCCATTGTGAATTGTCATGTTTGAGAATGCCAAATAAAATCAGCCATATTCCTAGATAACAGAGCAGCACCATCTAAAGTGGGATGGCTGCCATCTCTTCCCCAAAAACTTTTCCAATAGTCTCTGTAGCTTATGTTGTTAGCGGGACACGACCTAGACAGCCAGCCTGACATGCTGGCAAACATGTCTATACTGGATCCAGAGTGAATCCAATTTCAGTGACTATTGAATGGAGTAATCAGGCATCACTGCATTATAATGTTACTGTACTTATGCATATCTTTCCAAGAGTTTCAAATAGGATTCACCATCACCCGCTCTGGCCCCAGGAACACACTTGATAACGGCTCATGGAGTCTTGGTGAATGTCTGTTACTATGCTTCCAGTGAAGCATCACCCAGCTGGCTTGGCTTCCCAACTGCTTGGGAGCTGCTGGGGAGGAGCTATTGGGCGCTAAGCTAAGCAAGCACAGTTTTAATTTCAGTCAGCCTCGCCTCCAGGGCTGCAAATATCTTACATTTGTTACAAAAAACTATTACCACTAAAGTAGGATAAGGAGAAGCTCAACATAAAACACACTGAGCAGGCCAGAGCATGAGAAGGGAAGCCATAGCTAACAATTTAGCAAAATGCTAAGCTAAGCTAGCGAACCTTAAGTAAATTAAAATTTAGCAATAATCTTTACAGGTGTTGATGTTGGTGTTGGTGTGAGTAATACAAGTTGATCAGTATACAATCGTCACAAGCAACTCCACACAGTACAAACAGGAAATGGTACAATACGCCTTCCTAATGTACAGTATGTACATACCTCAATGTCTATAGTGAAGAATTTAATTTAAATTTAACTTTTTTAATTAATAAATACAGTTGAGTAATACAATAGTGAACACAAATGCCCTGTCTGCCTACATAACATCCTGTTTGGTTTTCGCTTAGCTCCCAGTCTGTGCTCCCACATAGAAGTCCCAGAGACAATTAACAGGATCATACCTATAACAAATGCTTTTTGTGATTTGCTCTGTGTGTATGTGCTGGTGTGTGTGTCTGTGGCTGTGTGTGAGCATGACAGTGTTTGTGTACTCAGAAAGGATTAAGATAGAGTCTGAGTTATGGCAGCTGCCTTAAGAGGGAAATTGAGAGGGTGGGATAGAAAAAGAGAGACAGTGATGGAAGGAGTGAAAGAGAGAGTGCGAGAGAGGGAGACAGACCTGGCGCCCTGCACTCAGCACTTTCACTGACTTAGCACAACAGTGTTGATGTCACTGATTCTTAAATCACTCCCAACCTTCTTTTAGCTCCATTTAAATTCTCCTGCCTTGAGCCAGAGAGGCTGTTTTACTTAACTGTCTCAGGACAGAAATATCAATTACGGTAATGTAGCTAATGCTGCAGTGTATGCAGCTGCTGAATGTTAGATTACTTAATGCAGGCAAAAACGAAGCTTTTTCACTTAGTGAACATTGTATAATATTAATGTGTATAAACCTTCACTAGACAATAGAGATTAGATTGGTTCAAAGTTGTCGGTTTAAAACAATTTTTTAGCACACATGCTGACACACAATGCTGTTTATATATGGTGGCCTCAGATTCGTAAGAAGTTTAAAGTTTAAAAAAGAATCTAAATAATCCAAAATAATTTGTATTATTACAGCATTAAATGATAAACAAAGGGAGGTTCTTTGAAGTACCAACTCTAATTGTATATCAGGGAATAGAAGCTGTGTTATGATCACGATGTACGTTCAGTGATTGATGGCCAGCGCGCATTACAAATCACTTAAGATTACTAGATAGCTCATAATGATAGGGAGAGTTTACGTTTTAGGTTAATTACAGATTAAGAGTGTAATAAGGGCGTCCCTTCAATGCCTCTGTAGGCACTTACAGTATAAGTGTACTTGGGAGTAGACTGAAGACAGCCATCAGTCCAGTGCCAAATATTTACTCCTGATTAATTAACTGACACTGACAAACCCAGAGCAGGCTACTGTATAACAAAATACAACAATAGTAGCCTGGTCTGCATTATTGAAGGAGGGCTTGTCCAGAGCGCAGAACTCACCTATCAACTCTAGATATAAACTAAGTCACTTTAAAGTCTTTCATAGGCTACATTATTTCAAGGACTTAATAAGATGTAAGGCAGTGTCTCTCATATGTGATACAGTAGTCACTTATGTAGGACCCCATTGTAAAGTGTCTGTATCTGTACTGGGGTCTTTCAGAGTAGTATATGTAATTGGTGTTGCAAACAATTTCAAATAAATATTCAACCAGACTGCCATTCAGCAATGTTTGGATGTTCTGATGATGACAAGGCCACTTCCTGTCCATGTAAAGTAAGTTCTTATGACAGTTATGGTCGGAGTGAAGAAAATAATACTGTAGTCTTTATCATCATGAGATGGCTCAGTGAAATGCTTACCATTGCCAAAATGGAACAGATTCTTCTTAGAAAACAGAACTTGCAGGACAAATTTGTGAAGCTATGGATGCTGCTTCTGAGGCTGTATGATGGAACAAGCATGAGGTTTATTATTCTATATGTAGTAACTTATGTTTCGCAGCCCACCCATGTTATTTTCTGCTTGTGTGTTTTTTCCTTTGCTTTTTCAAAAAAGTACTGCTTCTGCGACTTCTTGCTACATTTAGAAGTACATGTAAACTTGTAGTGAGAGCCTGTTGCATCTTACCTTTGCTACCTTTATCCTATTACCAATGCCTCTTTGGCAAAAAGCCAGTTTACTGTATTTAAAATTTCAGTGTCTCCCGAAATCACTCTGCTAATTCTCAAACTCTGCAGTAAATAGCTGTAGAAAGGCAGCAAACACTTGCTGATTTGTGTGGTTAGGCAATATCAGAAAGCTATGGGGATGCTGAGACTTCCGGCTGTTTTATTGCTCTGCATGTGGGCAACATCATGACATTTGCTAGATGCTAATTTCTGCTTTTGTGCTTCTGTCATCCATCTTTGTGCACATTTGTATCAGCATTAACTAAGAATACCTGCGTGTCAACCCTGCAGAACATCTCACATGAGCAGACTGCTCCAACTGATGAGTTTTTGAGAATTTACTTCACTCTAGTACACAGACAACAACGGAGATGTTTAGTTGAAAAAAGGTGGTAGCTTCCCTGTAATACTGTAACAGGCAGGGAACTGTGGTAAAGGGGGCTTATTATAAGCACTCCCATTCCTGTTTGTTTAAAGCTGTTTGAATGCTTGTGGAAGGTGACAAGACTGAGCGCAGCATAAACACTATATGCACGTTACATACACATAGAGATCTTCCCCATGTGAATGGACTGATTGAACTATTCATCAGTTTTCCCAAAAGGAATGAGACCAACATAAATACACACATATCAGAAACTGTTTATATGTTCCATGCTGGTTTTGAACATGATGTTGTATACAGATCACTGTCACGTATAGAATATACTTGGGATTTCTCCCACATACGTGCATGTAAGCTTAAAAGCTTAAGCTTAAAAATCTTTTCACTCACATCTTGTTTCCAATGTAAAACTAACCCAAGGGCCAACTCAGTTCATATTCTCCATATTTTTCAAGTCTTAATTTGAAATACTATGCTTAATTCTCCAGTTGGTAATGTATATAAATAACCACTCTCTATCTCTCATCTATCAGAGATGGATCACCCCCATTAATGTGGTTTGTGCTGCTGAATTATTTAGCATGGAAGATGAGTGAAATGTGTTGGGGTATGAATCCAAGCAAAAGAAAGCCCAGACTGAACCTAGAAAGATGTTGGTAGAGCAGCTGGAATTTTTCATCTGAGATAAACTATACTGTGGAAAGCATTACTCTGTTATATCAGAAATCCCCCTCAGAGAAAGAAACATTTACAGCTTTTTTTAGTTAACGAATCTATGGCTAGAAAACTCTGTGCTGTATGTTTGATATATGCACTAGTCTGTCTTTAGTGTCTCATTCAAAAGCAAAAGTACCAAATTGGAACATCTCAGCGAGCTCTTGTGAACAATGAAGGATTGTATCTGTTTTTGTTTTGAAACAGTATCTTTGTGCTTGTGAACTCTGCATAACCTTCAGAAATATTGAAAACATTATTGAGTGTTGAAAGTTTGGAAGGAAATTTGACTCTAAATTCATCTGGGCCACAAAAGCACAATAGTAGCAAGTGTGAATCATTTTAAACATTCTATTTTCACACCATCAAAGTTCATTTATGCTCAGCAGTTTCTCTCTTTTTTCTGTCACTCACCTGTATTTAACACTACCTGCAATCACTGTCCTCCAGATGGAGGACAACTTCAAAGCTTGTTTAGAATTTAAAATATGTGCCTGAATTTAATGAACACACATTATGTTTTGGCTAAGAGCCCCTTTGATAACTAGAGTAAGACCAAGCCCTGATTGGCCACATTAGGCTTCATTGTAACCTTTTGTTTTATTGCTGTTGTCATATAAAATTATTTTAACTTTAGTTGAATGATTACCTGGTCCTTCATGATTTTAATTATTATTAAAAGGTACATGAATTGCTGGCTACTGAATGTCACTAAATGTATTCAATAACAGCTGATTCAGAACACTTTATGGGGATATGACGCCACAAACTGCAAACAAAGTCCATCTAGCAGTGGTTGAGGTCTTTACACACCAGAAGCGATACAGCAAAAATTTTGAAAAAATAAAAAATTTGACGCAAATTACATGCACCATAAATATTCACATAAATCGTGATGCAAAAATGCAAGTAAACGTCACTCTACAAAAATTAATTTCACAGAAAGCGATGACCTGATGCTCATTAGACCAAATGGAAAATTTTGGGTGCAACAGATACTGGCAAGAAGACAAAATAGGAATAAAAAATAGGAGGGTTTTACTGTTTGCTGGAGTAGCTGAAGCTAAAGTCTCTTTCAGACCTATTTCCGAATGTTTGTAAGAGGAGCTGTTGGCTGTACTGACACTGCTATTGAGGAAACAGAGGAGCGATTTCAGGGAGCTGATTGAAATGTTGGTTACTTATCGTAACCCAAACTTCTGTGAATTGTGTGAACTTCTACAATGGACAAGGAGAGACCACCCTCTCCTGTAAGGGTCGTGCCCTCATGGTGACTGAATTTAACACCAATCCCAGGTAGGTGATAACTTGGGAGGGCAGGGGAGAGGTCTTTATGCAGTTTACGGGCAAATCCCATCTGCTGAAGCACTTTTTCTTGGGACCACGCCAGCATCAGGAACTGATCATGGTCATCCTATCATCCTCTGAGAGGACAAGAAGGACACGTGACACAGCGACAAAACTTCCCGGCATCTTCCTTCACTGACTGAAGCTCTGTAACAAGGGAATGAAACGGGGGCCGAATAAACTCTCTGATGATGGGACCCTCCAGCAGCTTCTTCCTCACAGCCGATGGTATCTGGGTCGTGTGAAGCCAGCATCTGCCAGAATGTGATCTGGGCAGCGGCCACCATGATGGGACCACAGAGAGACAGAATTAAGCCAGCCATCTTCCGACTTCCTTGGCACAGGTGGAGAGGAAGGCTGATAACAAATCATTGTAGGATGGGGGGGAGGGGCATCCCACCGCTCCAAAGACACACTTGGCATCAAAAAGTTTCGGCCGCAGGGGAGATGATCTATGGCAGCTCCTGCAGCAGCTGACTTATCACTAGTAATACTTGCTCCCGCATAGGACGCTCCTCTGGGCCGAGCTGCACAGGCTCTTCCACAGTAAGGGAATGCAGCGGCGACCCGGCTGGGGAGGAGCAGTCAGAAGAGGCAGATACTGCCTGTGTGGACTGTGTTTGTGTTTTTTATGCTACTTACTGCACTGTGATTGGTCAAAAGCATCCTGTCACCAGCAAAAAGTTGGCTAAATCTACCGTGGTGCAAAAAAAATGTATGCCACTTTTTCGCATGACAACATCTGCCATTAATCTGAAATGGTTCACTGACAAGTTATTGGTTTGAAAAACATTGTTGACACTGAAAGAAATTGCTCAGAAAATTTGCCTCCAGTCTGTTATGACCTTAAGAGCAAAAGTCAGGCCAGTCCCTAGAGCTAGGCCACTAGCTTGGCTATAAACACCACACCTTTACCTATCCAAATATCAAACTTTAGATAAAGATATAATACAATGTATGTAACTGTATATATCTATCCATAAACATGATGGGCTGATCAGCAGCAGTTTGTCCTCACAGAAGCATAGAGTTCGACTCATTCACACTGTCACACTCTCACACTCATATGCAGGAGAGAAAACTGCACAGTTTTTTATTAAAGACAAACAAATATTGTCTTTCTTTTCTGCAAAAGATATAGCTCTGCTGGCTAGTTTCTGGCCAGCGAGTTACAGGATTACATTCTCACAGATGGTGCACGTTCGCAGGAGCCAGTCCCCTTGAAGGTTGTTAAACTTTTATGTTTCCTTTGATACATTTTAGTTGATTTCTTTGTTACATGCATCGTCTACACATGAAATGAATGTCCCAGTTTATTTCTGATGATTCTCTGCTCCAAGGAAATCATTTTAAAGTGCTAAAAAGCAAAAAATGTTGTTTAGTGTTAAATTTAACAAACAGAGCCTGATCTGATTTGTAGCCAGTGGTCAAGAATCTAAGTGATCAATTGCAATTGCAGTAGTGAGACTATTGTAAAAACACTAAAAACCTGAGGATATAGTCAGACATGTCATTGTTTTACTCATAAAATGGTCACAAACAACACCTTTTGCTTATGGCCTTTAATAAGATCTGTGTGAGTTTTAAGATGCCAATAAAGTCAAACCTCATAGAAAGTATTATTTTTCATTAACAGCACAGGTTTATTTGGTTGTTGAATAGCACTTTGAATAGCACTGCAATATTCACTGCAATATCTACTTATTGCCTTCCTAACCAGTATTCACTGCTGAATTTGTATTTTTTGTGTTATAAAGCCTAAACAATTCCCCTATTTAATCACAAGCCTATTGAAAAGCTGTAGCTGATTTGTCTTATAGTAAAGCATGATGATAAATAATGGGAAAACTACATTAAAAGATTATGGTTTGAAAAATGATGAACCTATTTAATAGCAGGTACTGCTGCTCAACTAAATCAGAGTACAATCAATCTTTACTTTCACAGTCCAGCATGTGTGGTGCCAGTTCACCAGCGAAACCAGGCTCTGACTGCATACTCTTTAGCTGTAGCGGTGGTGCTTTTAGCCCTGAAGCACTTTTTTTTCAATTACTACAAAAAAACAATGACTTAGTAATGAGAGTGGGCAAACATATTTGTATTTATCATAATAATGTATATAATATAATATCATATAATAATAATTCTACCTTGTGCAAAATGATAAAATGTAACAAACAATAAACAGACAAATAGAATAGCATTGTAAAATTGACAAATTAACTCAGTCACATACTGTCACAATTTTGCTGACAGAAAATAAAATAGGCATATAGCATATGTTGCTGTCCAGTGTTAGTGGTTTTAAAGCTACATACAATATACAGTAGAGCTCAGACTTAAGATCCCCTGTCCCTGCTCTGCTACAGCATCGTTTGCTACACGCCTTTTCACACTTTGCCTAGAACTTCAGGAATTATTCATTATGTTAGAATAACTCCAAATGTTTAAAAACTGAACTTTTCTGACTGATTAGGCAATAAGTGAATATTGCAGTGCTGTTCAATGAGTCTGAGACACATATTTCTATTAAAATATATTTGAAAAGTTGCTTATGTTATCCTAAAGATAGATTAAATCAGCACTGTTACAGACACTGTTTAAAAAATTAGGAAACATTTCATTAGAGAATCTCATTTTAAAGAAGTTAATGACTCTTTGATATCAGTGATCTGTCTCAAAGCTGGGTCAATTACCCAGACTTGTAGGACAGCTGACAAGCAGCTTTTTACATTGCACACAACTGGGCTGCTCGTTTTTATCACACTGGTTTCCCATGAGCATGCACTGACCCTACCTTTTAAAGCACAGCTCATCTTAATTGCCTGGAAAATTGTCATCTGTACCGGGAAAAGCAAGGCTCAAACTTAGTCTCAATTTCTTCTGTCCTGGTTCTGTGATGACTCTGTTCAAGATATAAAGTGGTAAGCTAGAGAAAATGCATGGTTTTGTGTCCTGCGGTTCCTTAAAACAGCTGCCAAATTATCTTGCAACACATCTTTAATAAATCCAGTGAACCTGTTTTAAATAACACGAGGAATTGAAGCTAAAAGCTCTCTTATTCAGATTATCTTCCTATCAAAAGTATTTATTTATTTTTTGTAACATTTCACCAGTCAACCAATAAACTGGGCTATAACAACAGCAAATTAATAATTTCTAGTTTTTTCTATTGCTTCTTGCTCTGTTGGTTGTTTCTTTGAATAAGTTTAAGGACAGTATAAGACTGCAATAAACACTGAATGCAGCCAAGTGAAAAAATGTGGAGATTGACAAGTAAATCACATACAACAAGATAATGTACCACACATGCTGTCGCGGAGCCTTTGCAAACACTAATCTTTCATTGTTTCTTCTGTGGTTAATAATGTAATCATTTGCCAAGAAGCACTGTTGCTATTATATCCATAGCAAATTGATAGTGACTACATCAATAATATAATCACTTCTGTGACCAGATGTGAAATTAATCATAATATGAAGACATCAAATCATTGGTCACAGATCTCACATGGTTATATTTTATTAGAGGAAGAAAATGTGTTTATTTGTGATTAATGTAACAGCAACAGCTTTGTATCTTTTAGATTTAATGGGTTTATATCATATGTGAATTTTGGACAGACCTCTTGTTAAGTAAGACTGACGGCATGGCAAGTCCCATCAGAATCTGAACTGTGAACTCTGAATTCAAAATCTGCTCAGCCTCAGGTTGGGTCAGGTTTCTAAATCTCCCTCAGTGCGTAGAGTTGTATGAATTTCAGAGTAATGATCGCTCACCAAGCCCCAGTAACCTTAGTTACTGTTGCTACACCTTTCACGCTTCCTCTTCTCACACAGCACATACTGTGTGCAGTTTTGCAAACTGTATAGAGGAAATTCAGGAGCAGACACTACTTGATATTTGGTCAGCGGTAAACAAAACCAGACTTCAATTACTATTTTAATTGATGATCTTTTGCTGGCTGAGTAAGCTAAGTAGCTAAGCTAAAATTACCCAGTGGGTTACTTAAACCTGGTTTACTTAATATCTCAAGCTGATTTATTTCAAACTATATGCACTCAGTGGGTAAATAAATTGATGCTAAGAGACAAAAGCCTGTCCAGGGCAAACAGTCAGCACTTTGACAAGGTGATAAGCAATGTAGGAGACCAGATAGAGTTTAGATTGATGTTTTAGTGCTTTCAAACACTACATTTCACTTTAAATATGGCCAGAGAAAAGGTTTTTAGGATGGGAAATAATTGATAATAAGAAGCTTGGATGTGGTTGCTGGAGCTTAAATGTGCCTAAATTCAATACAGACCTGAATAGAGCTGCTAACATCCACGACCAGCTCCCACACATTTTGGAAATAATACACAGTGACTGTGCTGTAGTGAAATGTTTTTTTTAACGTAACCTGTAACCTCAGAGAATATAATTCTGTTTAACCTTAGAAGTAACTTTGGTTTGGTTACTACTCTAGGAAATACACTAGTTAACTCATGTCATGTGAGTAATTAATTTAACTCATGTTAAATTCATGTCAGAGACAGTGCCTGGACAGAAGAATGAACAGTGTCAGATCACTGTTGCTTCTCACCTGGGGTAAGGATTCATCTGCAACAAGGCTCGACTAATGCTAAAAGAGCTTCGATCTATACAGTACAACTCCTGTTAAGCACTTTAGCCACGTTCTTTCGAACACCAATGCTCATACACACAGAGCAGTAACTCAGTGTTCACTAATCAATAATTTGTTATGTGAATAGCTGTCTTCTGTAGTTGAGTTCTTAGTGTAGAGATGCGTGCCTTACAGTCTGGCATCTGTCCCATTTCACATTTTGTTTGATTTAATATCTGGTGGGTAGGTGTGATATGAAGGCATGACAGACAGCAGGTCATGTTTGTTTGATCTCTGTATGGGGAAATAAACATTTGCTGGGGATGTGTGTGTTGATAGCGTGTAAGCCAGCCAAAGTAGAATCTGATGCAGGATTGGAGCTCTGAAGTCAATGATTGAACCATCTCTTAGTTTTGCAGTTATAGACTGAGCTGAGCTCATCTCCTGTCCTCTTCTAACCTGTTTCCTTAAAAATTAGATTCTATACAACTAAACCTCAACCGTGTTTACATTTTGTAGTGAACGTAATCATTATGTTGTGGTGAATAAAAGATTCTTTCACTACATTTATTAACCAAAAACGAGTCACAAGGAGACGGATGGGGAAGATGGCAGGTTTACAATTCACAGGATTGACAAACTGGAGGCCCAAGATTGAACCTGGAGGCCTGTGTGAGGTTGAGCTGAGCGAAGAAAAGCATATTGGTTAAAGTTTAGTACAGGTGTTGTGTCTGAAGTGACTGTCACTAATAAACGTTCTTTATTAAGCCGGCTCACAATCTTTCCCTGACCTTAACTCAGTGCTATGAGTGTCTATACACAACCATTAAAAACAAAATGATGAACTGCAAGATTGGACCATTTTGTTCAAAACAAAACAGGATGTTGCAGATATTTTGGTGGACAAAAATATGTGGACATATAATGGCTATGTTATGTATTAATATTTTTGAAGTTGTCATTTACATGAATTGTGAACATGTGGTCATTATGTTAACAGAAAACGTAATCAGGTCCAGATCATGTTATCCATAGAAACGTATGTGTGATTGCAGTTCAGCTGCATAGTAACATGTTTTTTTGGAGACTGTGTTTCTTCTCCATTTACATGCCTCCATTCCATGTCATTAACTATGTGTCCCTTTTCTCACATAGTTATACTTCTTCAACTGTCTCTCTCTCTCTGTATCTGTCTGCAGGTTTCCCTGGCTCTACCAACCTGCACAGTGATTTGTCTGCTGCTTGTTGTTCTTTTCTCTTTTCTCTACTTTCCACTCCAACCAGTCGAGGTCTGGTTCTGCTGGAGGTTTC
>OMLM01003825.1:37346-63755 GCA_900302695.1 Helostoma temminkii | reverse complement strand
CAGATCAGTGCACAGCAAATAGTGTGTGTGAGAGTGGCAACAGCAGTCAGTGAACTGACCCTCCCTCCCTCAACTCTCTCTCTCTCTCTCTGTATCTGTCTGCAGGTTTCCCTGGCTCTACCAACCTGCACAGTGATTTGTCTGCTGCTTGTTGTTCTTTTCTCTTTTCTCTACTTTCCACTCCAACCAGTCGAGGTCTGGTTCTGCTGGAGGTTTCTTCCACTAAAGGGAGTTTTTCTTCTCCACTGTTGCCAAGTGCTTGTTCAGGTGGGATTCACTGGGTTTTCTATTTAATTTATAGTTGTATTGTTATATTGTGTAAAGTTACTCCTTAGATTGTTAAGTGCCCTGAGATTTGGTGTTATGTAAATAAACTGAATTGAATACAACTTTTGTTTAAATTTTACTTTGTGACATATTTTGTCTTTATATTTTGTCTCTTGATAGGCACAAAATATAAGCTTATACAATAATATTTATCTTTTTTTTTTAAACTCAACAAGATTGTTTCAGAATTGCAGCAGCAAATGAAAGGGTAATTAGCCCTTTTTAGCAGATACAAATGTGAGTTTTGCCTTATTGCTTATTGTCTTAGGGCAGGTTTCACCAAGTAAAGCCAAACACCTGGTAGGACACCAGTACTGATGATCAGGAATGTCATTTAACCCCTAGCAGATCATCAAAAGTGATAAACATCAAAATATATCAGTGTATGTGTCTGCATCTACATTATCACTGTAACTGTCACATTAAAACTCCATTTCCCCTTTGTAGAGCTCACCTCAATAAAGTGAGAAATTTCCCAACTGCCTACTGTCAGAGGTGCTCCCCCCACCACTCAGAGAAAATAACTATCCACCATGAATGTGTTGAGGGACTGATTACAGGTCCCTTCAATTGGTCTGCCAGCAAATAGCTTTTTAATGTTTCTCACAATATCCTAAAACATAGAAGATTGTTGTCCATAAGCCGTGCAAAGACTTAAGTGAGTGTGATACGTGATGAACAAAGGACTCCATGTGTCAGCGCCACTGCGGGCAGGAAAGAGACGACAGCTCCGGTGACGGGAGAAGATGAGCATAAATTACGTGTATGGGTTTTGGGATCATCGTGTTGAATTAGCTGACTCTGAGATAAATGCTGAGGGAGTAGCTTCACTGATAGAAATGTTCTTGAACTAAAGCTTTGCTGTGACCTGTGTAAAATTTTCACTGTTAAATTAGACCTTAATCTGTATCATCAGTGTAGCCAATTCTTTCAAGTGAGACTTAAGTGTCACTGTGTGATTTTACCCTATTGGAGGCACTGGCACTGCCTGTCACTGTTTTTTTATCTATGATAGCAAAATGCCTCTAAGGACAGTCAGTTGGTTGGTCCACCACTTTGCTCCAGATTAAACTATCTCAATAAATACTGAATGAATTGCCATGAAGTTTTGCAAATTCATAGGCCCCATGAAACCTAATATTTCTGATGATTCCTTGATTTTTTATCTCTAGTGACACCATCTTAATCACTCTAGTAGCTTTAGCATTTCTAGCACCACCATGTGTTTTTCACATTTCTGGGTTTCAGTTGAGTGTCTGTCAGATTTGTAGAGTATTGAATAGTTGAGGTCTCTATTACTGATACTTATGTTTTCCTCATTATGATTTGTTATTGACACTGGTGATCCCAGTGGCTTTATGCCAACATGGTAAACTAAAGTAGCAAACACCATAAACACTACACCCACTTTACATCAGCATGTTAGCACCATTTTGAGGTTCCTGTCATGCTGATATTTGCATTTAGCATAAAGCCCCACTATGCAAGTACAGCCTTACAAACTTAGATGCACACAGAACTTTATGGCACATTTGGATATGTTTTTATCCATCTAGAGTTAGTAATGATGCTTATCCAGAGTCTATGATGGCATCAAGGTTAGTAAGATACTCCAAAACCTTTCATTTTGTATTAACTCTGGTTATCTCTGTGTAACTTTAAACACTGATGATCTAAATGACTTAAGTGTAACAAATAAGCAAAAAAACCTGAAAATCATGAACAAGGGCAAATACTTTTTCACAGCACTGTATACTACATTCAGTCTGTCAGTACCTAAATCTTATTACCATAGGTGAGGTTTGGAACATAGACTATCTAGTAAATTGAGAGCTTTGCCTTCTGGCTTAGCTCTGTCTTCACCAAAATGGATGTCTGCATTACCACTGATGCTGTATAAATCTGCCGTCTAGATGCTTTTTGGAGTGCGAGTCAGCAACCTCAAGCGTGAGGGCATAGTTATCTGCAAGAAAACACTGGATTGCAGTCTTAAGGTTGGAAGTGAATTGTTACCACAGGTGATGGAGTATCTCAAAGTTCACAACAGTGATTTCTATGTGTATTTCAAGCTCTTTTACAAACTTAATTGATAACAATTTCTGCAAAAGAACAAAGAGGCACTCGGATGATAGAAGAACTCAGTTTGCCATAAGGGAATGCTTTTTTTTTTTTGTCTGTTTCCACTGAGGGTTACAGCTCCAACCATGAACCCCTGTTGTACACGTCAACCAGTAGGCTCCCAGCACCACATCTGCTGCATCTGTACGACAGAGAGCAAGCACTCTGTAGGGTGCATCTAAAGTGAGGACCTCGCCTGAATAATATTAATTAAACCTCCCTAACTAATTGTGTGTTACTTTTTGCTGTCAACTAATTATGTTTTACACTCTTGGGGAGAAGCAAGATCCCCTGCTTGCTGTGAAATTCCAGCTGTCATTGAATTTCAATAAGCATGTATTTAATTAACATACTAGGCCACTGGAGCATATCAATATTTATTCCACTTACAGACAAGACAGCAGCATGTTTGTTCTGCCCACAGTCAGCTGAAGACGCCCGGTGAGTTGACACAACATGCAGACAAAAATATTTGATTGAGGACCTATAATAATGTTTACCTCGCAAGTGCAGTGAGCAGTGCGCTTAATGTACTGTCTGGTTTTAAAGCATCTGACACTTTGACATTGTAAACAAACTGCCCTTTATAAGTGGAAGTCTCCTGCTGCCACATACAGTAAAGGTGCAGAGTCAAATTGCCTCAGTGGTATGAATTTGGTAAGAGCAGATATTGATGTGAGTTTTGCTTTTCCCCTCCACCATCCGTTTGTCTTGTGCGTCTGTCCCGTGCTGTTCTTTTATCAAGCACTGGTTTTGACAGCACAACAGAAATCATCCATCATCTAGATTTACCCCCACATCCCTAATATCTAGCACACAATCCAATGCCATAACTCCACAGGCAACAAATGCATTTTGGAGGAGGAGGCCGGTGTATGCGAGTGTGTGTATGCACAAATTTCTCTGCGTCAGTGCGGTTGCAGTATCAAGAAGCGCAGGATGTGGGGGTATAATAGTGACAGAGTGAGCTAAACTCAAACTCCAGCTGCCATGCCATAGGCAACTGGACGAATATTTTTTCCCTCTTCTCGCTGGGTCAGCATAAAAAGTGCACAAAACAGCATCAATTGATTCATCCATGATATCAGGAGGAGGAGAAGTCCTATCTCTGTACAGCAAGCCTCCTCCCTCCTTCCCTTTCATCCCAGCCTCTACCTGCTTTCTCAGAGCGCTGTCACACATAATGAGGCCTGAGCTGAAGATGGAGCAAACCAAGAAGCCAAGACAAGCCACGGCAGCACAGACAACAGCCGCCAAGGCCCAGCGGACCTCAGTGGAAATGATACATATTTTAACATAATGCTCTGTTGCTTCCCCTTGCCGTCCCCTGTGCTTCACACAGCAAAAGAGCTGTGTATTATTCAATGATGTGTCTACCGATCCAGTGGTCCCACAAGGCTTGCAAGGTCACAGATTCAAATGATGTCACATGTGTCCCAACTAATGATTCCCCACAGGGAGAGATTTTGGGATTTGTTGGATAGTTGTTTTTCACTGCAAGGCACAGCAGTAATGCACAAAAACATAAAGACTTTTTTTAGACAGTCGCAGAGCGTAATGTTCGGCAATGAGCACAGATTGTTACCTGGGTAAGTGATATTATTTGGTGCACATCCATACTTGTGGGAAGAAGTTATTTATCACTAGTAGAGAAAAAAGGAAAGTTATTCCCTAACGTTTAATAACTTTCTTTGGTTGGACGTTCATAATGCACATCTCCATGTTTGTTCAACTGGTGCCACTCTCTAAATATATATGTATTTCTATTTAAATATAGAGATACTCTGAAATATGTGAACACAATACATGCTTGAATCTATTTTTCAGGCTAAGATGGGATGAAAATGAATCACTCTCCACACTCTGTGTCCAAGAACCGTGTTTAGCTTCAGCCGGCTGTTTAATAATTTCCTTTTTTAATTTCACATATAACCAGCTCAGTTGGTAGAGGTTTAGGAAGGCAGGGCTATCAACCAAAGCTACCTAAAAGGTGTGCAAACAGATAAGTACAGACTTGCCACTGTTAAGACTCTGTTAGTCCACATAAATACACTACACACCTCTCAATTTTATGCACCGGAGATGATAAAATGAGGTGGGTTTTTTTTCACTTTAACGTGCCTAAGGGCTTGAAAGTGGTGGATTGAGGCAGATTTTCCTTCCGCTTTTTACATCCCCTTCTTCTGTCACTTTTGCCGGCTCCAAATACATTTAAAGAGGCTCATTTTAGTGACAAGCAATATCGTGTCAACCTGAGATGAGCCAAGTGATCATAAAAGTGAAGTAATTACCAGAAACACGTGATTAGAATGTCATTTAGCTGACAAGGGCTAATTAGAGACGTCCCTTCTTGTCATCTTTGCTTCGATGACAGTCCATAATGGCAGGGGACCAAAACCCTGTTGTGAACTTTGGCTACATTAGAACACACAGTGAGATGGCCCTCTTAATAATTTATGTCATTTCAGTCATGTTAAGTTTTTAACAGACCTTATATAGTACTCCATTCCCATATCAGCTTGTCTTCCTTTTGACCTCCACTTCGTTTGTCAAATTTGCTTCAATGAACAATGAATTCGTAGCTCAGCACCGGCGGTGACAGTCACTTTACATGTCGGCCCAAGGGCACTGCAACTTTTGTTCTCGTGAAGCTGAAGTTCAGAGAATGAGTTCTGAAGCATATAACAAGAGCAAAGAGCATAGAATAGAAGTAACCTAGAAAAATTTACACACCTTCCACCCCAATTTCTTTCTGCTACGAAACAGCTCAACCAATGTCAGATCAGTGTTTGTATAACGTAAGAGCTTCCTTTTCCAAACTGTTGAATTTTACTCTCACTGTGGCTTCATTTTTTTTTTGTACATTGAAAACATTTGAACGCAAGCTACCATCCCCATTTTCAGAAATGCCTCTGACCTTCAAACCCTCAGGCAATACTGAATGAGAAACCGTCATGCTACCATAACGATTATTGCCACCACAAGTGCCCAGGAGTACTTTGGAAAACTGTTGTCACTTAACACAGTTTACTGCTGCATCCAGAAATACAAGCTATAACTCTGTATCCCTTTTTATGTAGAAGATGGCTCATCTTACACTGGTATTGACACCTTGGTATAAGCTGCAAGACATTTTTCATTGATATAAATCGGATATCATCACTTCTAAAACATTATTTGTAGATGGACTGTGATGTGCTTTTTCTAGTTTTGCAAATTTAAGACACTGGGATTGATGCAGAGTTGATGCAAGTCAAGTACAACATGAGCATTAAGGATTGTGGTCGTGATTCAGTTTTCTGGAGCAACAAGCCTGTGATGAGAAGATGGTGGAGAAACTGAGATGCTAGCATCGCTGCTCTGTAGTAGGAAGAAGTTACTGGAAGGGTAGGTCTGTTTATGCATATTAGCACATGATTGGTTGGGTGGTGTCACAAAAAAGTCTGACCACCTTCTTCAGCTGCTTTCCTCTAACCACTCACACATCACAGCAATGCTTTAAGAGTCTCCTCAATTGTCCAGCATAGCGTTATGTCTGATCACTTAAACACGTTGCTCAAATAAAGCCAAGTGTTATTGTAATCACATGTAACATACTTATCTTTTCTTTGTACAAATTAAGGTTCAAATTAAATAACAAATCACAACTGGTAGTTTCTTTTGCATAGTAGTGAAGCGGCAGCTTTACCTCAAAATGTTTTTTTTCTAAATAACTGTAATTTGAGCTTCCTGTGTGATTCGAGCTTTTCTTACTGAGCTACAGTAGTTTCATCTTTATTTTCTACAGCTTCAAAGGCTGTTCGCACTTATTGCTTTTTTATAACCTCTGAGTCAATATGCTCATGCTTCCAATTATATTTCAACTTATTAGATTTTTTGGTCTATATCATATATTTGTCATCTGTGCAATGTCATAGTAGGCATGTTTTGTCAAACTTAGACACCAACATATAACACATAATCCCTAGAAAAGTCAATCAACATCATTTGGTTCTTCTAAAGGTTAAAACTACTCAGTAAACCTTAGTACAACACAAAGAGTTGAATGTGTACCACAAAATTTCCTTTGTTACAGAATACCTAAATCATTTAATTCTTTAGAAAGTTAAATGTATGTTACTTTTGGTAATGGAATCAGTCCTAGTACTCAGTAAGGTGCAAACAGGGAGGTTAATCTGTGCATCCTTCACCTGATTCCATAAAGAGTGTGTTTATCAGCAGGAGGAAGTGTGTTTCTCTGGCACAGCAGCATTAGTTTATAAACCGGCAAAGTATTCAGAGGAAGAGACTCAACTAAAGGGAGCTGTGGAGTATGAAGGGCAATGGAATTAGATTCATTATAGCTGCAAATTGTGATGTGTTACCTCCCCCGAAACACTGCAGTCAAGGTGAAGACTGTGCCTGCTTAGATTAAAGCATCTCCTGTTGCGAACAGCATCAGCACTTAAAACAACAGTTCACACTCATACTATATGTATGACCATGCATTGGAAGGTCAGTACACCAACTTTATGTAACTCAGTTTACTTGTTTTTTAATTAATGAATTTAAATTCACTGCTAATGAATCAGTTTTTGCTGTGAGACTATTTATTACTAATTTGGCAAATGAGTGAATCAAATAATTGCAACATTCCTCTTTGAAGTTCACTGTCTCTTTCATATCAGTAAGTAAAATATGCATTTTCACTGTTCAAGTGCAAAATATCCATAATAAAAAAAAGTTTGCTCAGGAAATGAAATAAAAAAATGCTTTAGCAAGAAGAATGATAGAGTGACAGAAGTCAGTCACAGGTAGACTTAGTCAGCTTGTGTCTGAAGGTCTGGTCAAGTGTGGCTTGATAAAGCTAGCAGCTAGCATTAGCATCAGGGACTGTGTTAACTCAGACCTCCAGGTTCACTCCTAAATGCCTTGTAGTGATATGTCAATGATATTTATATTTCATATGGTATTAAATTTCTTAATGCTAAATTTACAAAGACAGATTCCCCTTTTTTTTCTACATTCCAGCATAGTGGCATTATTTTCTGTGATTAAATGATTGTAATATTTTGGAAGGCCTAATAATATTTAAAGCATTATGTCTAGCATTATAAAGAATCTGGAAATTATCAATTCAAAATGATTTTAAAAAAAAAATGTGGGCAAAGAACAAATCTGAGCCCATTAAAGATCTGATTTTAATACTTTATCCTCTATAAAATACAATGTATAATCAAAAACTTTCAATCAAAACTTGTCATATTTCACTGATGAGGCCCTCTGTCACAAAAGACCTGAATACATTAAAACAGACTTTTAATTCCAGTGATTCTTTGTTTTGGAGTCATCTATGTGGGCATTTTAGATGACAGCATCATCTGTTACCATTTTCAGGATGACACCACATATCACGGAACAGTAACAAGCCTGTAGTCACACAAAGGAGTCACTGAACTATTGTATACTGAACAGCAGAACAATTAATTACAGCCAGTGTGGTATGATGTGTAAATGGAATAAATTTCCCATCAAATTATCTTGGGAGATATAAAGCAAGTGAACTGCAGAGAGGAGCGCTGAGCATCAGTAGGCAAGGAGAGAAAGTTGATGCTTTGAATAATTGCAACAGCGTCGTCTGCATTAAAAGGAGAATATTAATAAAGCAGGAAAACTCTAAAAGTCGCATTTTTAGTTCTAATATTTTTTTTAGGTTAGTGAGGTCTTTATATATTTACAACATTGCATGAACCTAAAGCAGCTAAATCACTAGCTTGTGCCCTACCTGCCCAGCACCAAACAACAGAGAGCACAACTAGCTGGTTAATGTAGTGTACTGCAGCGTTTGGCCTGTAAAGGCATACAGACATGTGATACAGTTCTTTCCCTCGTTGGTATGTTGTGCTAGGTTAATGAAAACTTGCACTTCCAGTATATTTGTCAGAATTAATGCTAATCATGGTCCTTGTCTCTTGGATTCAAATAAACGTATTCTTTCTGCCATAAAAATTTTAAAAAGTGATAATCATTTTTCCCGCTGTTGCCAGGTTCCTTGAAAATCTCAGTTATTTCAGCTTTAATTAACTACATAACAAGTGCATTAACACCTTTTAGTGATTGGCCTATTTAGAGTTCCATTAAGTTCATGTTGGATACAAAAAAATTGATAAGATTTTACTAGCAGCTGCGTAGCCTAGTATAAAAAGCAAAAACAAATTATAAACATCATATAACATATTAATGAGTGAGCTTAGGAAGCAATAGTGATGTGATATTGTTACATTTGGCAGTGTCATCTTATGTTTTGCTCTCTGTTTCTAGTCTTCATGCTAACTAGCTACCTGCCAGTAAGTTTAATCTCAATTCCAACATGTGCCTCACTGGATGTGTCTAGCATTATAAAGAATCTGGAAATGTAACCTAAAACTGTCAAATAAAAAAAAAATCACATCAAAATGAAGTGTGAAGACAAATACTGGACAGCTGATTAATAAAAACATTCAAATATCATATAAAAAAGAGGTATGCTATGAAACCGACGCTGGATTCAGGTTGTCATTTTTCTTCCCTCTCAGATGCAGCCAAACAAAAAGAGAAGCAAGTTTCTTCCTTCAGACTGAACCCCTCAGAGGCTCATGTCCCAAAGGACCTATCTAAGTAGCATTTTGAGACGAGATGCACTAGGATTTACCCTGAGGGAAAAGGAAGCTGGCAGACCAGTGGACCAACCATATAGCTCTCTTAGGAGCTGTGGAAAAAATTGTGAGAGCTGTGCAAGATATGTAAATTGATTTACTTACAGTCATATATAAATTGGGTGTATTTACAACAAGTTGTAAAATACAAAGACAAGTTGTTCTATATCATATGAATATGTTAAAAATCAAGGGAGATATTTTATATGGGTCTTACTCTGTTCTCTCATGTTGCAGAATTGTATAGTATATTCACCAGTACAAGCAACATGCTCAGGCCTAGTTTTGCCACCAGTGTCATGGCAGAGTAATATCTGTTGCTGTGAAGGAATCAGTCAAATGCACAGCGCAGTTCTTCAAAGTCAACATGAGTGGCCTAGATGCAGCCAGGCTCTCAAGAGATTCAATTTACGACAAATGAAAATAGGGGTCACTATTTCTAACCAAGGCAAATAAACTCTGTGTTGATGGCACTTGATATATGTCTAATTTATATTGTGTAGCATTAGCTGAGTGTTTAGTTATACAAAAGCATTAATGTGGAGTAGCTAGACAGATATTAATATTCATCTTTTCATCAGGTTGTGAGGGAATAGAATTGGGTCATATTCAATTTTTGATTTATTTCACAAAGACCTTGATTCAAACCTCTCTAAAGCAAAAAAAACAGCTAATGCTGCTGTAGTTTTTTTTATGCTATCACTGATTTTTTTAAAAAAAAGGGCTTTGATTTAGAACCAGAAAGAGAAAAGTTTCATTTGACCTGCGTTTACTACTAAGTCCTCATCGCTAACTTTCCAAGCTAACATTAACTTTGAACCTCACATTTATCATCCTTTTCAACCCTTTTAGAAAGTGTTACCTTTTAAGCTTCAGGGTAAACACTAATTGAAAATAGTTTATTATCATATTAAAGCACAGGAATTACTTTCATGTTGAAGTTTTGTCATTTTTGTCTTTATCAGCGGCAACAATAAAGTAAAAGCTCTATGACAAGTTGCTTTTCATTTTTATAACCACCTTTTCCAGATGTGATCAAGGGCAATAATATCGCTAAGTAAAGAAACAGCTTCTGTCCAGCATTTTGTGGTGTGAGAGCTTAGAAAAAACGTGTTAAATTGAAGTGTCCATTCTGCCCAATAATTCACCTCCAAATGTGCCATGTGCCAATATATTTGAGGGAAGTGGTCCTTTCAAATTAGCCTCTTTGTGTCTTTTCACCCACCAGGTTTTCACGATAGTGTTGATCCTATTGAATTTCCCTGGTTGCAGAATTCCTGGCGGTCTATTGGTAGTGATGAGCTGCTTGTTGTCTGAGCTAGACGCCCTAAGCTATTCAATATGCAAACAAACAACTGACATGGCCACTCGACAAGTTGCCACTGGGGATTCCCCTTCAGCAAGAGAAGGTGAAATATCAGCCTCACCTGCACCTTTAAAAATACACTCAAGCAGATAGACACTATATCTTCCTCCTAAAAAAATTACTTCCCTGCAGGCCTGTCAAGGCAACACCACAAATAACACACAAAAAAAGAAAAAAAAAATTAAAAAGCAGTCAAAAAAAAAAAGATATTGAAAGACCTGTTGTTTGTTTTTTGACGCAGGCTTCACAGATATGGAGTGAAGGAGTACATAATACCAAATGATGCTTGCCTGACATGCTGTTGTCTGTCTGTCATTGATAAAAGTTGGGACCACAGATATTTAAATGTGACGCCGGGATGTTTTTCTCCTATCAGGATAACTGTCTGATCGGGATTTGCTGGTTGGAATCACATGAAAACAAATCTGAGCGTTTGGGTTGCTCGTGAATTACAGCCTCGCATCTTTTCTTCGCCTTTTCTGAGACGCTACAGATCATATCCTAATCCCTCTGTGCTGTCTATGCAAATCACATGTCGCTGGGTTGATATCCATTCTCCTGCTAGGCTCTGGCTGGACATGAAGCTCTCTTGTTGTTTATATCAACTCTGACTCAGAGGACTATCAGGTTTATGCAGTGGTGTTGCGTGGGAGTGAAGGAGATACAGTAACAAAACCATCTGTGTAAATTGGTCTGAATCAAAACTACTGTACCTGTGCCCCTCATTGCTCAGTGATAATGACGTTTTCATTAGCCCATGCTCTGAATACCTACACAATTGAACTATGCATAGTTAAAGCCAAGAAATTGCTTGACTAATCATCTGGTAAAGGCATAAATGCCAACACGCAACTAGTTGCAATGAGTGTTTACACATTATTAATGTTTTTCATCCTTGGAAATCCTCAGTGTGGAGACATGGACATATAAGTCGTGATGGTTTAAAGGATGAAATAACGACGCAACAACAAATCACATTTGACAAGTTTCGTTCTTTGTCCAGAGGGAAATGGAAAGAGCCTTTAAAGAGAAATTAAATGGATAAAAATACAGATGTTCATTTTCCCTGAGGAATAAAGCCTCAGAACCTTCCTCTTTCAAGTCAAATGCAATCTGTTTCCACTTTGATATAATTCACTCCTGTTGAGGAAATTCAGAATGTAAACTGAACCTTGTGTCAGTATTATTGTATTATCTGAGCTTCTGTCTTATTAAATACAAAATGCTGCAGAAGAGAATTATCTTATCAGTTTTGTGTGTGTGTTTTTTGGTCTAGTGTGCTTTAGCTTCCTCAGCCAGGTGTACATTTCCTGCTCTATGGGAGTCTTTCACTATAGTTACTGTAAATATGGCACGTATTTCCAGGATGCAGTCATAAATATTACCATTGTTATTTGCTTTCTGTAATATGACCCTTTGCAATAAATAAGCAGAATTTATTTGTCTTTCTTATTGCCAAGTTTCAGTTTTGTAATACCACTGTCGCATTACAAATACTAACTGACACTGGAGTTTCATACAGTTGTAAACATATTTGAAGAAATTGTGTTTTTCTTTAATATGTTATACCAACTTATTGGAACTCATTAGTCTACTAACCAGATCTATACATAGTAACTTATCAGCTGAAACCTGATACACCTGAGGTGCACTCGCTTGTGTGTTAGTACACTGTGACATCACTGACACGACCTATTAATTCGTCGAAGCCTTTGATAAACCGCATTGAAAATAGTAGAGCATGAGGACTCATTTGCTCTTATCATGGAAATTCACTCATATATGTGCACCTCTGCCATAAATTTTAGGATTATCTCTTTTTGATCTAAGGAGAATGGACATTTAGAGCTCCCTCATACAGTAGTTTCAGCTGCTCTAATATGATTCTATTAAATTTGTACTGTTTTTATTTGCTGATGTATGACAGCAGACTCGAGGCTCTGCAGTCTGATATCCTTTGTTTTAGTGTTGTACAACATTTCTGTGACTTACTTTTTCCCAAAAACAAAGCTGAGTATGTCACCATATATGGCAATGATATTGATGATGATGATGATGATGATCAGTCTCAGGAACTTGCAGCACCTTGTGAACAGGTGGTAGTCATCAGTGTGACACAAGTGATTTATGATACCTTTGTACAGTTAAGCTAGTTTGATGAATATGACTAACAACATACACACATTCATACGAACTAGCCTCACTTTTAAACAAGAATACAAAAAAAAATTCTTTCAATTAGTTCATCGGAACTTGTTTACTCACTTGTTTACTGTCCAAAAGAGGTTGATGGTCAAGGTTAACAGGCTGCAAACATTTGTTGTTACCTATCTGATTGCACAATTCTGTTCTACAGTACAGTGTCAGGATTTTACCCAAGCATAAACAAAACCATTGTTGCATGAGAAAAGGTTTCACGGAGCCACATGGTTACGTCTGATACTGGGCAGACGCCGAGCTGCTTCACTGAGCACTAGCTCTGATTCTCAGTCTGCCGCAAGACAAACAACCCAAAAGTCAGTGGGATCACTAGAAAGAACGAGAGAATTATAAGGAACAGTAAAAGAGGAAATATAAAAACCAGGAGGCTAACTTCTGAAGCGTTGATTTTCATCTCATACTATTAAATGTTTAGTTACTGTCATAAACAACAACACTGAAGATATACTTAAAGGAATAGTTCTCCTATTTCAAAAATACAAATACTTTTGTTTTTTTGGCAGGAGTATTGAGAGAAATTACACCTATTCTGTTACTTTATATACACTTTACATATAATAATAAAAATGCTAAATGCATATTTATCTAAATATAAAATCATACCCTCCTCAACAAATAGGACTTTAAAATAGTGACCTTTGAACATAGTTAGGTTAGCCTACTTCTGTTTCCGATCTTTAATTTATGCTAATGATTTAATTAAAAATGAAGCTAACATTAGAAAAAGTTAGGAATGATGCCATTGTTCACTAATGAGAGTATCAAAGATATTTAATAAAATCTTTACAAAATTGGCAGGTAACAACTGGGTCTTCAGACTAAAAACAATTAACACACAATTAACAATTTAACAATTTTCAGCACTGCTGTGTAGACATTAGGTGTGTGCTAGCCTTTAGAATCTCCTCATCTAATTCTCATTTAAAATATTTCTGTAAGCATAGCCTTTGGTATTTGAGTTTCAGTATTTACATGGTCCTGCAGCCTTCAGGTAAAATAATAATATTGATACCCCCAGCAAGCGTTATTTCTGCATGAATATGAATAAATATTACAAACGCCCTAGACTTCCCTTGATGTCATGAAGCTATCAAGTATGCATCATTCTTGAACGCGAACCTTTTAAGACATTAATGCTTAATGTGTTACATATATTTTCATTTATATGCGCCATCTTAATGTGCCACCTTAATGTGCCACTTTAATGTGCCACCTTAATCCTTATGATTGCATAATACTGATATTTTCACCAAAGCAGAGAGGAAGAACAATTAAGAGCTGCAATCCATTTTCTCATCTACATTTATTATTCCAGAAGTAGTGATTTTTATGACTTACCGATTGCCCTCTGCAAAGTTGAAAATGTAAGGCATTTGTAGATGAAAATGAACATGTTTTTCTTTCCAGCGTGTCTCCGATTTGCTGTTTATTTCTTTGGCAGTGATTTATTGGCATATTCTCAAATCTAAGCTTTCCCAATCCCTGGTTCACAGCTCCGCTGGACAGCTTAGTGATCAATCACTGGCAGCACTTCTCTCCTCCACTCTCCCTTATGTAGCCCAGATTTTTTAAGAATTTGTAACTTATAGTTATTGGGTGGAAGTAAAATGTTTATTTTGCTGTTACTACTTATTTTAAGCAGCCTGAGAAAGTGGTCTACTAAATATAGTTTGCAGTTTGAAATGTGTCTTTGAATCATAAAAAGTAATGAAGAGAGGTCTACATGCTGATAGTGTGATTTACATTTGGATTGTTTATTATTTTATGTGCATGGCTTTAAAAAAATAGTTGTGGATGCTTGCTCTTAGCAGTGGAAAGTGATGAAATTTGATGCAAGGATTAAGATTCTTTTCCTTGATACTACAGACCACTGGGGGATTTCTCTCAGCAGGCTTGTGAGAAGCCCAGCTTAAATCTAATAGAAACGTCCCAGTTTGGCCTGAAACTGCTGCATAGGAGTGAAAATCATTTGTAAGACTTTCTTTCTCTCGCCCAATTCCCACTTTTATGACTTCAAAATGGTCAGCGTTTTCCTTCAAGTGTGTCAAATTTGAATGAGGACATTATTCGTCTCTCTGAGCCCTCACTTTCTTTCAGAAGGCGACCGCAGCAGCCTAATTGCCTCGTTAGGCATCAGGAAATTTCTCAAAGGATAACAATCATATCCTCCTTTTGGGATTGGTGGACAGCTTAGATTAGATTTACAACCTCCCAGACTTACTGCTAAAGTCACTGATGTCTTTCGATTAAGGAAACAGACCAGAACTGACTTATTTTAGATATTAACGTATAGATGAAGATGAAATATGAAACGGGACGAAGTAATGTCTATGTTGGGTTACCATTTGCGAGGAGAAATCATTATCATGAGATTTGCCTTTCTCAACACATTATCTGTAATATCAATAAAAGGTCAGTGCCATTAGAGGTAGAATCTCTGCAGTGGACCATCATTACTTATTGTATTGGCCTTTAATAATAGCATATAGTTTACTGTAAATGCCACCAGGCAGACCTATTTACTGCTCTCCCACCATATTGTAGAATAACAGTGTAATTGCCATGGATCTTCAGCTTTAATAAATGCAATAGTTTTCTGACTTTGAATTGATAAAGTAGGCAAACTAAGCAGGGGAAATCATGGTTTGGTTAGCCTGCCCCCATTGAGGCTTTTGTTATCTCAGTAGAAATTTGGGCAAATTTAGCATTTAAAAGGCTGTTTCCACTGATGCCAGACTATAAACAAAGCAAAACCAGAATCCAAGTGTTCAGCAGAAATGAATGGAAAGTTAGGGTGAGTCTTGGGAGAGAAGTTTTTATTTTATTTTATTTTTTTTTTTAAAGGAATCCTGAATGAAGTTCTGCCAAGGACGAGGCAAGGACGTAAAGGCGGGTGCCAGCAGTGAGGGCGGTCCTCAAACAAACGCCCTCACTGGTGAGGGGATTAAGCCTCAGGCTTTGAGAGTGGGATTGAACCGTGCAGCACTGTGAAAAAAAAACAGCAGAAGCACCTTTATTGTGAATGTTCCAGATGGCTCAGATTGGACCCAGTGTATGTTCAGGGAAAATTAAAAGTCCAATCCCTTTTCACTGAAGTTGCTTGCAAGCAACATTTTCTGCTGCTACTGATGTGCAAATATTTGATTTAAGTAGATTGTTCTGGACAATCTCCTTGACCTTGTCACGGCGTCATATGGACAACTTTAGCACCAATCTCGCAATCATGCCAACCTAGCACTAAAAGTACAAGTATCCCAAAGCCAAAACTACAAGATTGGCAGATATGAGATTGAAGAGTGAGCAGTGAAGACAATGCACCTCGCATTTTGCACATAATTTCCAAAGATCATGGATATCGGCTCGTCTTGTTTTTAAAATACACCTCTCAACACAGAGAGCAGATTAACACAAGCTGTGCTTCGCCACTATCTCCTATTTTTCACCGTTTTCACTTCACCTTGCTACAGTGCAGCGTTATGTGGAAATTGAATGAACAACCTTCCCTGGGAGACTAATAATATCATGGATCCTGAGTGCTTGCTCTCTGTGATGAGGCCTAACAGAAGGCTTGACGGGAGAAAATGATGTGTTGTTCTCTGCTGGGATAACAGTCCAGGTCCCCTTCAAACAATTGCAACTGAGATATGAAGAATACCACAGTTTTTCTGATCCTCGAGGGTCCATGAGTGAAGAGTAAACTCATAGATCAAGGGAAATGAGTGACACTGAGGAGCAAACAGGGCTGTTGAGAGGCCCTCAAGTAGCAAGTGTGCACGTGTGCGTTCTGTCACTCTCTCAACACATACAAATAGAAAAAGCACTCACTTCAAAGCATCTAGAAACTCAAGACACACTTGAAATGAAGTGTAGCAAATGACTTGATAAGTTGAATCCTTAACATTTCTATGAATATTTCATCACCGAACAAATTTCCTTCTTGCAAGAAGGACTGGGGAGGCAGCGATGGCAGTAATAGTCACAGCCACTCTTGTACTTATTACTGATAGATTTAATTTAATGTTAGAGATAATACAGTACATAATCCTTAGAGCCAAGTGTTAAGGAAGTCTATTTATTCACAGCTAGAGCAGACTGACTCATTGGACTGGTATCTGTGTACGCAAACAAACACTACTATAGATTAATTCTGATTGTAATAATTTTTCAAATTCATATTTTTTTTACATTGGCAAGTGTTCAGCACTACATCACAGAGCATCAACAGCATCTTGAGAACTGTACTGATGCCACTGAATTGATTCCAAACAAACAAACCTGAACTGCTCTGAGACTTTTAAACAAAAAACAAACAGTAACAGCAATTAACAGGAGTTTTCTGTGAAAAAGAAAAACAATTAAATCAGTGTAAAATAATACATTCAGTGACCCTTCCCAAAGGTGCCTGTTCCATGCTTTTGGTTGCAGTGGAAACATTGAGTAGATGAAAATCATTAGGGTAATTTTGGAAATTAATTCCAAACAGTCAGTTTTTCTTTTCTTTTCTTTCTTTCTTTCTTTCTTTCTTTCTTTCTTTCTTTCTTTCTTTCTTTCTGGAAATGCTTTAATGAGTAACTTTCATAAGACTGAATGGGCACCATGATTTGATTCAGTATCCAGTTCTCACAATACATTCATGGAACAGACACATACAATTATTAGCAGAACCAATTTCTTAAAACAATACTGTGCCTCATTTTCTGTTCAATTCAATTCAGTTTATTCATAGTGTCAATTAACAACAAAAGTTATTATTGTTAAAATGTAAAGTTCAAGACCTTATAATATAACAATACAACTGTATGGAATTATATAGAAAACCCAACAAATCCCCCTTAAGCAAACATTAGGCGACAGTGGAGAGGAAAAACTCCCTTTAAAGGAAGAAACCTCCAGCAAAACCAGGCTCAAGGTGGGCGGCCATCTGCCTCAAATGGATAGGGTGAGTGGAAAAGAAGAGCAAAACAACAACAACAACAACAAGCGGTAATCAGTGCTCTGGGAAGGTGGGACCATTTGCACAGCATACAGCACCAAAGCTAGGGATACCTGCAGAAAACTACAGGAGTGAGAACACACATAGTTATTGACATGCAATTGTTGATTTGCTAGCAGTCTTCTTCTCCCTTGGTTTGTTAGCATGTTATTGCCACCAACTGTCAGTGGCTGAAATGACATGGAAACCTCTGTATTACATGACTGTGTGCTCTACATATACATGTGATTTCATGGTGATGTTTGAGGACACAGTCTTTGACAAATGTAAAAACAGTACAGTAAGGGATTACAGTGAGAAATTAAAAAAATAATTTATTACTTAATATTTACTAAGTTTATTAATGTACTGTTAATTAAGTGAATCTGTAACTACAGCAGCCCCTGGGGACAAAGCACATACATGAGAGAAAACACAAACATTAAGGGAAATACGCAGCGCCCCATAGCACTAGCAGAGGTAAAACAAACACTGAACACATTTAAATTTAAAATTGAACTAATTTAAAAGTTAAAGTAAAGAGATAATTCATTGTCAGTGTTTGCCCAATATGATTCCACAAATATTTGGTGGCAAATATCAACAGTGGAAGTAAAATTAGTTCAGGAGCACACCTGCATCTTCTTTCACTTTTTTTTCTTGGACCATCTTTTATTCTAGAAAAGCAGTGTCCTCCTTTTTAACACACTCAATTCCTCTGAAGGAATAATCTGTTTCATTTTTCTTGGGAATTACAGTTTATTAAGTTTGAAAGCTGCACATGTTGCACTATTTGTATTTGTGTGTGTGTGTGTGTGTCTTGGTTACAGATAGACGGTCGCAAATGTGGATGTAGCATAGTAGAGCTGATCTGTCTGAAAATCAGCAGCTGTGTCTGCAGCTCCATGCAGTTTTCTGTTTGTCTACCAGTACGAAAAATGGGGTCACAGTGGTTCCATATTAAAAGAGGTTTACAGTTCCAGATGAATTTACAGACGCTGACCACACACTGTCAGTTCAACACAAAGCAGCAGAGCTCCAAAATAAACTTAGTAGCTGGTGAAGGCCATCAAACATTTAGCATGCCAAACATCCAGGTTTTTTTCAGTGCTAGCAATGCAACACAAGTAAATACTGGGCTTCCAATTGGTAAATAAGTCCAGTGTAGCACTGTTCAGTTTCTGCTACATGTGTAAGTAGGTTATGAAGTGTTTCTCCTCCCTGGTGGTCAAAACTCATCTAAAGTGCCTTCAGTATAATTTTAATGAAGTCATATTTCTATTATATTGGCAAACTTTGTGAATTATTTAAACCATTGAAGGTGATGACACACGCTTCCGCAGCTGCATGGCCTGTCTTTCACCTCGGATTTCTTCATTAAGTTAGTTTAAATATTTTCAGATACACACACTAACACACACACAAACTTGATTGACTTGTCAATTGTGTGTTAAAGTGTAAATTGCATAATGTAGTACTGATTATTGAGATGTTTTGGGGTAAATCTAAGTGACGTGAATATTGTTTTCTTCCTTGTTAAAAATCAAATGTAAAGGCAAACGATAGCATCTGTGAATGATGTTTGTTTAGTCAGGTGAAGGTAAAGTTCATGTTAATGTGTTTGATAGAGTTTCTAACAGAGTTTACTTTAGTTTTTGCTGTCAGCAAATGCTTCTAATTGCAGCTGTATTTATAGAAAAAATACACATAAAGCGCTTATAATTTTCATTATCTCTACCCCACACATATGTTCCAGTGCTTTATTTGCTATTACTGCTATACAAAGGCATCTGTGGACGAGCAAGGGCAAAAATAAAAAATCAAAAGTTTGGGCTCTGATTTATCGGCATATACAAATCTCCCAACTTGTAAACTGGGCGACATGGGAAAACCCTTGGCAATATATTAGAAGAATGTTCAAAACCGAAGCTTCCCATCGATTTGACCTGTGTGGGCCTTGCAAGCATGAGCCATTAATATATTCTCAGATGCTGTTTTCAGATTTGTTTGTGTAAACGAGGTCCCATGGCGATAGTGTGGTAAACATATCCAGGATTTTACAGTTATCAATCTGTCAGCTAGCAGGGCCATAATAACTTGTCCTTGGGCATTCATATTGCTATATTTTTCTTACACAGTACTGTAATAGGCCTAATGTTTGCTTTATTTTCTGATTGAAATGTTTCAAACATTCACTGTGCATTTATTCTACAATTAAATCTTGAGCACACTTCAATGAGGGAGGTTCAAAGGGCCTTTTGTTATACACACAAGAGCTGCTGTACTAAGACCAACTGTAATTTTAGAAAACAGCCACATATTTATTTTTCAATAGGCCTGTGTTGGATGAAAGGCATTTCTTTTTGAAGGATTTATGCACTCTATGTGTTATGCATTGGTTGAATACTGGTTTCCATGTCTTACCAGAGTGTTATACTTAATACTAAGTACTCAGTTGGACAATATTGAATAGTCACTATGAAGATTTCCTAATGAACACGTACAACTGAACCTCATTTATAATTATACTGGACTTTCTTATGTTTCATATGTAATTTTAATACTCCACGGAATTACTGGTTAATTCTGGTAAATACTTTACAGATTAAGAAAATCTATGGTAAGAGCAGAATGAGCCTACAAAAAGTAAATCAACACCCCTGTGCAACATATAACAGATAGATCAATTGTATTGTTTAGTTGTATTAGTGTTAGTTTGGACACATATAGGAATGAGTATGTTTTTCATGAAAAGATTCATGTCTTCAGTTGTGTTACCATCATGCAAAATGGGTTTTCTAATGATTAGTTATCCTTTATGCAATGTAATGCAAGTTTAATTGATAAACTTGCATTGGGAAATAGTGCTAATGTTAGCTGATTATAGGCCTCTGTACATCTATGCAAATATTTCTTTAAAAACAGCTGTTTCCAGTTGCAATAGTCATTTACAATATTAATTATGTCTACAACTGTATTTCTGATCAATTACCTGCTTTTGTTTCAAAAACATGGTAATTTTTATGTGTGTCCAAACTTTTGACTGGTGGTGTATATGCTAAGACAACAAATGAGATCAAATGTTATGGAGGTTTTAGTCCAATTTAAATTAAACATGAATATTAATTTTAATTATTTTAAATTAATCCACAAGCACTTAGACTGATTTTAAGCTATAATGTGTAAAGCCCACAGCATCACAGACGTTAACAGTGATGCAGATCCACTGAATTCACTATTTTTAGTCAGGGTCTCACTTCCAGTACTAGGCAGATTAAAGTAACTGAAAACACAAAGGGTAGATAGGTTATGTCTCATATTGGACCTGGGTGATTATAGATAACTAGCTCAAAATTATGTATATTGAGAAGACAGCTTTGAGTGGATGTTCACAACCTGCAATTGCAATCTGACAATAAGATCTAATTAAACTATTTATCCTAAAAACATGTTTGTGCCATTGATGCTCAGGATGCATGTTAACAATAAATATACTGTGGGCTATACATGGCACATGGTACAGTTTTAACTTGGGGATTGCTGATGGTTTTACTAGAAGTCGCTTTATTCTTTTACAGTTGAACTGAAAGAATAATTCCGCACTGTTTTCCATTTGCCTCACAGAGTAACGGCTCTTACCTCATGAACAATCTTTGGGTTTAGATAGTTGTGTTGTATTGAAGCCAGTTTCCCTACTGAGTTGCAAAGTGACTAAACACAGACAATGCCACATTTCATTTTGCTTTTCATTAATTTACGTCAGTGAACTGACATAGTTAGCAAAGCACATGATCTGACCTGCTTTGTTTGTCAGTAAGAGTGACGATCAGCACTGGCTAAAAACAGGAAGCTGCTACCTGGAAGTTTTAGCCTACGCTGAGCTTTGCTAATAAGAGAAGCAGGAACTCCCAAATTATTTTGTCACATTAATAAATTTCAAAATATAACATACCAAAACACTAGCTCTATTGCGTATTGTAGCTTTAATGTTGGATGCAGCAACATCAGCTCGGTGTAATGATTCACATCAAGTAAGGCTACAAAGATGTTCGAAGCTCACACTGATTAAGAGGGAATGTGGTTCCAATTTTCTGACCAGAATCTCTAATCTGACATTTGAGATTTGAAAGCGATGAAGCAAAACTAATGTAATGACTTGTATTCCCTAAAGACCAATATAGTCTATTAAAAATAATGAAATAATAATAAAAAGGACACAAGAAAAAAATAAACAAACAAGGATTAAAAGAGGAAAAAGAAAAAAAAAGATGCTGTCAATCATAGACAGAACAATTAGCTCAACAGTATAATTACACAAATCAGTCATGCAATTTTAATAAGCCATTTTTGGCTTATGTTATGTCTTTTAATTAACCTAATAAAGCCACTTGTTTCATTTTTTCATATAATTGAATGTTTTATCTCATTTTAACTGTAATTTTATCCGTGCTTTCATTTTTTTCCCCGTAACAATAATTGAGATGTTAGCTTCAGGGCAGAAATCCTTTACATAAAAACACTATATTCAGTGAGGTTCTGTTAGTATTTTAATCAAATACAAGTAGTTTTATTTTTATTTTTTAAGTCTATGTGTGATTTATACATTTTCACTACCAACCTATGACCAAATCTGATCATGACCATGTTTCACCTCCCTCAGACCACGTGCAAAATAATTTTTTAATTACAACAGATTGTGTGTGTTGAGTGTTAACAGAGGCACAGCGTACATGTTTTGTTTTTTTAGTGATGCAGGCGATGATGTAGAACATCCTGCAACGCTACAAAAAAAGTGACCTTATTGGATTTTATATAGGAAAGCCACAGGCAGCGCATGTTTCTCCACACACTAGTTTCTCAGTCTGAGTGCTGGATAAAACAGCAGCCGTGCAAAAACAAACTTGTGTGAAAACAAGTTAAGGGATTACATTTTAATATCTATTTCGTTCTCATTATACTTAGATGGTGCATCTTTGATATACAAACAGGCCTGTTGCCGGAGCTGTTTCAGATGTTTGTCTTATCCATTTCCTAGCCAATTTCCAAAACAGTTGGCATCCATCAACATTCTAACAATGTGCCTTGGCACTGAAAAGCCATTTGCAACTATTTCAGAGCAGGGAAAAAAACAAGCGTCTGCTGTTTTTAGTCTCATTCTGTTCTCAGACTGAGCATCTGGAGCTTTTTTTTAGAAGATTCAAAAACAAATAGACTGTAAGGGCTCCAGAGTTTGAGCAGGTCTTTCAGAGCCATCTTTCTCTTATTCTTTCACTACCATACTGTTCATGAAGACTCTTCTGCACACTACTCACCTTTAAATTTGTATAGTTTATTGAAAGCTTTGCCCCATGAGTCATGATGAAAATATAATGTAGAATATGTAATAGAAGAGAATATACGTGTTCCCTCTTAATACTTTGTAATCGTTGAGGTTGGCAGCAGCATTTTAACCCATAACATCTTAGCATATGACTCCATGTGAAGGCTATCTGAAATAGATTTGCTTGAATAATACGCCTGCACTCACATTCTGCACCAAATATCCACAAAAAGAGCAGTTATGAATAAACGTGCCCCCGTGGGAGTGGTTGCTAATACAGAGAGACCCTTCGTAAACCTTCTCATCTTGATCTCTCAGTGTGATAATCAGTGAGGTGATTGCAACGAGAAGTAAGCAAACTTCATAGCTGAGCAAAAAAAAAAAAAAAAAAGTTTCACTGAAAATGTTCTCAAAGATTAATATAAAATACAAGTTCCTGGAAGACAAAGTGAGTAGCTGATTGCCATCCTTGTCACTTTGCAATAATGCTCACGTAACATTTTTAAATCGACTTCAACTTCCCATTTTACTCCCTGGTGAGATAACAAAAAGCATTTTTTCTCCCATTAATTCTCAACATTACAATTGCTTTTTTTTTTTTCATTCTGACTCCTCTTTTATCACCTAAAACCAATCACAGGGTGGCCTTGATAAAAGGATATAATTAGAAAGTGGAAAAATAACACTCCTGCTCAGAGTCTAAAATAACTGCTGAGGTGAGTTTTGGGAAAGGGGTAACATGTCTGTTTTCACATTGACTGCAAAACCACAATGGGCCTAAAAAAAACACACCTCCCGGCAATGCTGGTGCTGGGTGGACCCAGATGTGCCTTATTCCAGTGGTGTACTTAGTGAAATATGTGTCTACCTTTCAGCACTATTAATAGTTATAGTATATGCACTTGTTTTATCTGCATCAGTCTTTAGCAGAGGGTTATTTGTGATAAAGGTATTCTTGACGTAGACGTATGCCTATTGCAATTTAGATCCGGCAATATGCTGAATATGAGAAAAATGACTGTATATAGAAAGGTCTTAAATAATGTGAATCACAATTCAAAATCTGATTGAATACTTAAGGAAGAAAATATTAGAAGCACTATATTGTACTTAGGTTTCGCTAATAACACTATTACTTTTTCAGCGCAGGACTTTTACTTGTCATATGGAGCTTCTCCCTCTGTCAGGCTGAAAATCCCTTTCATCTATACGAGCTTCTGACTTTTTCTCCAAACACCTTGACCTTATGAACAAGCCACATCCATAGACTTGAGTATGGAAATAGGTGAACAGAGGGTGACACTGGCTTGACGCCAAATGAAATAGGCTGTACAGTGTTTAAGCATGATGGATTAGTGGCACTAGCCTGGCATAATGGCCTTGCAGTGGACCAGACCCATGCTCAAAGAACGAGCTTATACATCATGATACTGCAGACATCCAGCTAATGCTCAGCCTCCACATGTCACAAAGGTACCAGTTTCTGCATCCACAAACTTGATAGATAAACAGGTTATTTATGGAGTGAGCAAAGCTTCGGGAGCTTGTTTGTGCCTTGCCCACACATCTGTTTGCTGAAGGGGAAAGAAGCTGGACGGTGAGGACCTCTGAATCTAACATCACTGAGCGAGCGGCCGGCATGAAACAAATCCAAATCAAACACAGGACTCCAAACTGGACTTATGTAAAACAAACTGACATAGAAACAATAGCTTTTTTTTTTTGTCCACTAAAAAACATATTTTTCTTGAGAGACAGTGTGTGGGCTAGATGAGAGGAGTAACAAGTGAGCTTGTTTCAGCTTGAAAAGCTAAAGGGAAAATATTTTACTTTCCATTTTTACAAAACACTCATACATTATTAACGCTGTACTGTACACTGATGATCACTGGAGAGACTGTACCTTTTGTCCTTTACGCCTCAGAAAGTACAGAAGTTAGCTGTTATTCCACAGTATTAACTTTTCTTTCTGTCCCTATAGAATATACATACTGTACATCTGTGAGTTCACTTGTCCGCCTTAATGCTAAGCTCCCAGTGCTTGGGTTGAGATAGGATTTTCAGTTAGCATCTTGCTAATCACTCACTAATTGTAATTATTAGCTTACTTCAAATTTGCCACTTGTTGTTTTGTAAAAAAAGTCAATGTTTTATTGTATATGTTTTTACTGGTGGATCCAGTTAGCTATGGTTTCTGTCAGACTGAAAGCACACAGCATGCTAGCAATATCAATGACATGGATAATTAAGTATATGGCTCTTTAGTTATATTGCACTGCCCAGGTTGGTAGTTCTAGTGTATGACAAGCTTAAAAAGCAAATAGCAGTTAATCCAGCAGTTTAAAGTTGGAATATAGTGTCAATCTCAGAGAATACCAGTAGCTAACCATACGATTACAATGCAATTACAATACAATAGTTGTGGAGATAGTAATTGTGTTTCCTTATTAATAATTTATTGCGTCCTTGAATAAAAAAATTTAAAATTAAATTAATATAACAAACAGCCTTGGGCTGAGGTTTTGGTTTGAGGTAATAAAATTCATTGGCTCTGTTATTAAAATAAAACTTAATATCACATTAGCATGCTAACACACAATGAACACAGTAAACCTTACAGTACAGCCTACTTGCTACGTACTCACTTGTTAACCATTATCAATACCCTGCTAACAGTGGAATTCACATGTAGCTCAAACCATCACTATTGTAACTTTTTTCAAATATACATGCTCCAAAACATTTTCGCAGATTGTCATTTCATAATGACAATTAGGCCCAGTGGTGAGCACACTGGGCCATATGCTGCATTTATATTACATCAACAGCTTGTCAGTGTAACAGAGCAGGAGGGCTGGGTGGAGTGGAAAACACAGTGGCCCATAGTCTGAAAAAAAAACACTATTAATAAAAAAGAAATCCTTAAAAATTATACAGATGATTGTCTTGCTTCATTGCTTTGGGATCTATAGAGCATGTGCACTAACAACATCTCTCTCGCTCTCTCTCTCTCTCTCTGAACATATGAGTGAGAATAAAGACTCAATGTACAGGATATATGATGTTCAGAAAAATGTATGCACTATTTTATAGCTGCTCCTTTTGTAATAATTCAAAATGTTTTGACCCAGCGTGCATCACATGATGAAGTTGCAGTGTCCTGGATTGGCTACTACATCAAATAGCTTCACAGCCCAGTGCCAATGCTGGGGGCATGCTTTAAGTACACACTCAAAGATCCACTAGTGTGGCTGAAGGATCTTCGTAGGAGGCTGGGACATTTTATTTATGGAGTTATTTGCATTACATTTTAAAACCTACCCAGGTTTTTATAGTTATCAAACATAGGTATATCTCTAGAGCTTCCCCATTGATTTGTTAAGCTAATGAGAGTATATTAATATGTCACTGA
>OMLM01003825.1:5180-29701 GCA_900302695.1 Helostoma temminkii | reverse complement strand
CCGTAACTAATGGAGCCATGAATTCTTTAAAATTCCTCCACAGTGATGTGAAAGACTCATTGCCAGTTATCGCAAATGCTTGATGGCAGTTGTTTATAGGTTTAAGTGATAATTATTTATTCACATAAGGCAAGTTAGATTTGCAAAGATTTCTTTTTCCCTTAATAAATTAAATTATCATTAAAAAACTGCATTTTGTATCTACTTGGGTTGTCTTTTGGTAATATAGTATTACTATTTATATATATAGTATAATCACTACAACCCCTGAAACTTTGGTTTTAAATCTTTACTATTCCAATGGCTAATTAAGGTAAAACTAAAGTAAAATACAATAACATAAAACCTTGCTTGATCAATTTGGTTTCATCAGAACGGTTGGATATGGTGCTTCTGTGGTGTAAAGCCTGTTTACTCAGAGCCTGCACTGTGTTTTCCTCATCTATTTCCAATATCACAGTCCATTTACAGACAATCAAAAATCACTGAAAATATGTCAGTGTGGTGGTCAGCCTCTCTGAATTATCAGTGCTTTTAAAGAGCGTAACAACCATACGACCATATATTTGTTTGCCCTTTTAGATTTTCAATTTTGATGTATCACTGAATAGCTGCAAATGATTCAGGAGCAAAATGATTACATAACTGTCTCTTGATTTGTATTTGTCTCCTCACACCTGTCATTTCAGGTTCAGGCTTGTTAAACAAAAAACAGCTATACTGTAATTTGTCGGGAAGAGTAGAGACTTGCTGTGACACCAGAGGCTCTTATGATTGTTCAGCTTGACCAAAACACATTTTCATATGCATTTTTATAAACAAATCTATAAGCATCATTTTTCTCAGTTCGATGCTTTTATGATATGATCATGTTGCCTGTGTTACTACACAAAACATTTTGAAGCAGACCAGAAAGTGTGCGATAGTGAAATCCTACTTACAAACCAAAAGTTAAATCTCACCTTATATCTTTGTATGAAAAGAGTTGTGTCAACCTTCAGCATGTTAAATTCACAATAGCCTCCAACAAATATCAAGGGAAGATTGACACTCCCCAGTCTCTGCCTGAGTGCCTCCCACGTGGCACATTTGCAGGACAACAATTTAAGAGACACTTGCAAGGACAGGTGCTGTGAAAATGAAAGGGACACATAAAGGCCTGTTGTAGCAGACCTGCCACATGCCACCAACTGAGCTTCTGTTCTTCATGAGCTTCCCTGAAATAACCGTATTGCTTTTTGGAAGGGAACTATACCAGCAAATAGACAACAAACAGAGCCTTTGCAGGTAGATGCTTCTTGTTTCATCTGGACATTTATTTGAATTTCCATTATTTGTTCTATCTAAATTTTGCCCTGAAGTGAAAGCACGTGGTAACGGGTTGCCCTGCAGACAGGTTCCAATAAAAGCCAGAGGAGTGAGGGGAAAAACTTGCATAAAGGTGAGTGACTCGGAATTACCAAGTCAAATGTGGTGAAATATGCATCACATGAAGTTACAGAAGCTAATAAAAGTTGTTTTAGCTGCTGAAATTAAATAACTGTCCAGCTGGTCATTCCAGGTGAAAGACAGCTGAAGTATTTGATATCCTCATCTTTTATGATTAATATTATTATCTTCTGATGTACTTCACAAGCTGTCAGTGAAGATATCAGCAAGTATGAACAAATAGTTTTGAGCAAAACCAAAGCAATTAAACTAATGATGGGTCATTAATTAATAAATTTAGTATTGCATCCACTATATCTAAGCTTACAGAGAGGCAGGGTGGTTATCATCTTAGAATGAATCCAACAGGACTCTGATGCAGGGGGGGAAACACTACATAAAGTGAGATGAATATCCTCTTATGATATCCAGTATTTCTCCTGTGACACTTCCACCCTTGTTCAAACTGAAAAGTGGTTGAAAACTTTCTCCATCACTTATCTTCCCAGGAGAGATTTACACTCAGACATTGAGAAAGCCTGTCCTGGCCCTGAGGCACACACTACCAGGTAACTAATGAAAATGAAACATTTGTTCTATAGGGCACCTCACAGGCACACAGCCGAGTCTGCTGTTAGGCTCACACTAAAGGCTGCACACTCTTTGATAGATTGGCAGGAGGGGGGGGCTGAAAGCTAACTTTAGCCCTTAATGGTTTAAAATATGCTTGCGCTACAGTTTTTTCACTGTGAGGCCAAATGATATCCCCTCTCTCCGTGATTTATCAAGCCCATTCAGAGCCTTCTCGTCAGGGATAAATTGGCTCCTGCCTCCTGTAATGCCCTTGATGGATAATCGTCTCATTTTTCTTTATTATTCTATCTGTATGGCTGTTGCTTAAAGCCAAAATGAATATCACAAACATAATGCCTTGGCCATTCTTGCCTCATACATCTTAGATTATATGATGGCACTAGTAATGGTCAGTGATTATGACACTTCAGAAACAAAATTAAGTGACAGCTTACAGAGGCTCCGGTACAATTTCACCTTTGATCTCTCGTGCTTCGCTGTGATCACATTTAGCTGAGATTTATACTGACTGATACAAATGTGATCATAGCTCAATTCGCACTTTCTGAATGCTCAATTTAGGAATCAGCTGCAGTGTGTCAAGTCACGTTTTAAAATTATGTCTTCTTCTTATGTATTCTCTGTAATATGTGTGTCCCAGTAGTATACACTACTGTACACTACGTGTAGCCAGGTGGTGAATGTAATAGAATGAAAAGTGTCCTGCTAGAGATTCATGTGAGAGCGCATGGTTAATCTGCCAAGACACTACCAGGTATACACTGTTTTTTTTCTATATTACATGGGAAAATTGGTTTTTCATCATTAAATAATCAGCAAACAAGAATTTATCTTATTAAATTATGAATAAACACTATAATATAGCATAAAGCTCAAACTATAGTGTTGAGTCGTGCACTTTCCTGAAGTCCGACTTGAAGCTATTTTCACTATTTTTTGGAATTTAAGTGTAAATTGTGCAGTACTTTGTTTTTACTTTGTTTTGCATCCATAGCACCACTGCCTTACTTCTGTTACCAGTTTGTGCTGTCAATTTGTGTTTTTTAAAGTTAGAGTGCAGAAAGCTGCCCAGCATTGCAACAAAATTTCCTGCATAAGCACTAAAGTTGATTTTGTACAGTTTGGCATTTCAGTACATAAAATAATACACAACATGTTTTTCTAAAGTGACACATCTAGATTCAATTTGTATACATGCACAATATCTTATTTGTGTATGTAATTATGGTGCATTATAAAAACCAGAATATGCAGAATTAGTGTAGCGCACAGCAGGCAAACCATTGAAATCTATAAATTAATATGAAGTGATGTGTTTACAATAATACAACTAATTAACTTATGAGCACAAAATACCAAGGTCTCAGCAGCAACTGAAAGTTATGTTGTTTTTCACTGACCTTTATCACAGTGGCCTCTGTCAATGAGAAACATCATTACTGTGAGATATGGGAAGCAACCACTGAACAGAATATCAGAATAATAACATATATATTAAAAAAATGATGAAAGTGACATGAGTTTACTTTATTTGCAAAGTCATAATGCATGTCTTTCAATTTAAAACACATTAATATCTTATTTCATGCTTTCTCTGTCTGTTCCAATGGGCTGCTTTGTCCTTTCATATATTTGTGTTTGTCGTCCCAGGCATATTCTTATTCAAAATAAGCAATTTTGTTTTGACAGCTATTTGTATGTAAAGTGAGGGAGTGTGTTGAGGGGGGGCACCTTGTCATTGCTCCTGTACTTTGCTATTTGCTGAAGAAGCCTTTTTTTTCCTCCCGTAATAGTCCAAGACATCCTCTCAGTGGATTATCTGTTATTCTTCACAATACATTTTCAGCATCGTGCTGTAAAGTTGGGAGATATAAAAAGAGAAGGGGAAGTACTTTCTGGCAGGAAACTCACTTTCAGGGTACTATTTTTCTCCCATGTGTTATGTAATTTCCACTTTTTTTTTATTCTGTGTGTGTACCTGTAAATTCTAGCCAACTCACCAGTTGCTTACTTGTATAGTAAATAATTTTTTACTGACAATATTTATGACGATATTAAGCTGAAAGCAATGCTCACTCTGCATGATGTTTGGCATGAATTACTCTGTGTGGCTGGGGGCTTGTATTATGCCCGATGGAAAATGAAGCACATTTGGTCATCACTTAGCCTCTACTGCTTGTCTATGAACAAGCAAACACTTCATGCAAAGGGTATAATTTTGATTTCTGCCATGTCATATATACCTCCAATGCAAAGCATTGACAGATACACTAGCCTCAAGACTTAATAAAAGCATTTTTTCCCTGGAGATATCGAAAGTAAACACGCAAGGACATAGAGATATGACATGTGGTATACTCTCCAGCATATGAAGACATGCAGGTTAGGTGCACTGAAGCTTATTTTTCAATGGTTGTTTTTCTCTGTCTGTCTTTGCTATATGATTGACGGGCAACGTGTTCCAGGGTGCGTGGATTCTCCCCAGGCCCACAACCCTGAACAGGACCAATGGTTTAGAAAATAGAAGGATGAGTATACTATAGAAAGGTCCTGATTTACTATTTTATTTCAAATACAAAACTGAACTCAGATAGCATCTGATTCAAACCGCACCGAAAAATTCAACCAAAAACCATCTAAAAAAACAAAATCTGCTCTCATGTTGAAAGTAATCATTGACATACTGTTTGAAATAGGTGAAGCCAGAGTTAAATAATCTCTCGTTATAGTCTCTGATAATGTAATCCATCATTATATCCTGTCAGCTATGTTATTAAGCAGGAGAGTGTCCTCAGTGGTTACTGAACAGATGGCAGTCATCTTAAGGTGCAAACAACTTGCCACTGAGGAGAGAACATTTGTTGGAGAAACTGAACAAAAGTAAAGCGGTGGCCAACATAAAGATTATTATACACTTAGCGTAATACCAATTGTTTTTGACAGAGATTTTACCACAGCGATTTCATTAATATCGCAAAAGGAGAAGCTATCACAGCAGATCATTGGCAAACTGAAGGTCAACAACGATTCTGTGAAAGGTTACTTTAGGGTCAGTCTTGTATCTTTTTTTCTTGCTGGGTTGGAGTGTCAGATATTGACTGTTGAAATAGATATTTTTGGCAACTGCAACCGTAAAGGAATTGTTTTCACAAAGACACTTATTCATCATAAGTATGTTCAGCTTGTTAAATATTGACTCACATTTACATGAGCCATGGTGTTCACAGAGGTGAGTCTCGGATTTGTTTCCATTTCACCTCTGTGTTTACATTAAACAGCCAAATGTTAAATGCAGAAAAATGTAGTGAAAAATAGTCACATGAAAGTTCATTTAGTTCCACTGCATACACTTTTACCTATGTAAATCCTATAAAAAGACAGTTTTTTTACCCCACAAAAAGCTCTCTGAAACTCACCATTCACACGTTATTTACGTCACAGCAGCGTCTACATCATTTTGACTCATCCGTCGTATTCAGCTCACGCACTTCATGTTCCCAACCCAAACAACAAAAGGAAAAAACTTTTGAACATTACAACAACCACTTAGCCAGGCACAACTAAATAATATCCCTCCATTAAAATTTCATAGGCCTTTACTGGGGCTCCCTTTTTTGTTCATTTTCCTGTTTATTTTTGTGGCAGTTAAAAGAGGTGCCCAAATGCAGCTGCATAGATATATTTTTCCCTCTCTCATGTCATGCCATTGACTATTTGGTTTCAATTATTCATGTACTTGTTATCTTTGAATGTATGATGTTTGACTGTGCAGAAAGCACTTAGTGAGTGTTTGTATGGAACACGGTTAGAAGTCTGAGAGCATGCTGCTGCTGACAGAGCAGCATATCAGGTGTTTAAGGATGGGCACGTTTTAGTCTGTGGGTTAGGAAACAGTCTCTCGGTTTTTGCACAGCAGCAATTTAGGTTATTCTTCGTACCTCAGACATGTATTAGTGATGATTATTCAGAAGAAAACCAACAAATGCTTAAAGGGATTATTCAAACATTAAAGTAAAGGTCTAACACTGCAGAATTTCGCAATCTCTGCTTTGTCTTCGTGTGTGCAGGCATCCACGTAAATGCATGTGAGACGAGTGCATGTCTGGGGTGTCATGTAAGACTGTGCACACTATGTGGAGATTAGAAGTGAATTTTTCAGAATAAGCATGAATATTTTCAGAGTATATGTAGTAGAATGTGAATGCTGGGTGGGACAGAGCTAATGAGACAGTGCCAAAGGGTGAAAACCAGTGTGTGTATGTGTGCAGTGTCAAAGCAGGGACACAGTGTCCATACAGCAGTACAGTCAGGAAAGTGTGATGCAGACAGAAAGGCAGCCCCCTTTCTCCTGAAGCACTTCGATGTATTATTTATCAGGGGTGGCAAAGCAAGCAGTGTGTTTAACTCAACAACATGGACAACAGCAGCAGAAATCTCAGCATGTTTTTTCTTCTGCCCCCGATGAGCGGGACACTTTTGTTTTAGAGATAATATGGTGGAAAATGTCTGTCCTGTGATTCATTTCCCTCAATAAGCTGCAAATAGCTTAGTGGCAGCTGCTCCGGCGTAACCTCCATCACAGAACAAAGACGCAGACAAGAAGACAAGCATAATGTTCTTTTATTTTAAATTGCAAGAGCAAATTATACGCCTGTGAAGTAATTCAATTCTTCTATGCTTATTTGGATCTGATGACAATTACAGCACTGATTGGAATTATTAACCCTATCATCCAGTTTATTAACTTCTTCTTTAATAGCCACCAAAACAGATACCCCAACTAGCATGGTAGCAAGAAGTCATTTAATTTATAATTAAAGGCAGTTAGTGAATCAATTACAGCTCGATCAGACCTGATGGAAAAGAAAACAAAACGGAGTGCACCGCAATAGGCTGCATTTGCACATAGGCACCATTATGGTCCCATCAACCATCAACCTCACTAATTGATCCTGGGGTTAAAATCAATTTCTAATCACGGATTGTCATATCCCCGGTGTCCATGCTGGCATGGGACCTATTTTTCAAATCGTCCCTGCAAATAATGACATGGCACTGTCTTAAATTAAACCTTTGTCAATTTGTCAATTTCAGGCCTTTGTATGTCATATGAGAGAAATATGGGACCCTACACAATATGAGTCATTTTGAGAAAATCCATTACAAACAGACCCAATCACTGAAAAAGGTTTGAGTTTTGGTCTAGTGATATGACCTTTAGTTAAATGTTTAGCACATCCCCTCAAATTTTCTGATTAAATTAATTAGATGCCGGTTAGACGGTTGTGGAATATGAGTTTTTAATTAATTTAATTTAATGCTTTTACAACCATTGTTTATTCAAATCCTAAACTACTCTCCTTGATATTCGTGTAATTAAAAGTAAATCAAGTCACCGATCAGTGTGACTTTTGTTGATGGCAGCTGGTATAGTATCCTTTTTGAGTTTTCTGACAGGCTGTGGGGGTGTAGTATGATAGAGTAGAGTTTTTCCATTTATATCACTGTGGTCTATCCAGTCAATCATACTTTTCACTGAAGATCAAAACATGGGCATCTTTCTGGAAAGTGAATGTTTTTTAACTGTGCAGAAGATGAAACGAGAAAAAAAAAACAATTTGCATAATAGAATAGCGAAAAATGAAGAATGCTAATACTGTATTTTCCACTTTATTACCAAGTGGTGAAATAATGATATCCTACTTCATGCATGCCACAGCAGTGGTACTAGATAACTGTATAAGAACTGATCCAGTCAGTGTGCAATATGTACATTACTATAAAAAAAACCATCATATTCAAACTGAAGGAAATGTAACTACATAAGCAGACAAATTCTTATTACATGACTATCTGCTATGAGAAGCTGCCTTGGGAATAAAAATAACAGTTACAAATACACTCATAGTCAAAGGTTTCTTTGTTTTTATTATTTATTATTGAAAAATACTGACATTGGAATTATGACATATCTGGAATTATGCAAAACAAAAATTTGTTAAAAACCTTGAATATGTTTTGTATTGTATTATTTTATTGCACTTTAGATTGTCCAAAGTAACTACATTTACAGCAGCTTTGTCACATTCATGCCATTCTCTCATCAGATTCACAAGGTAGTCACATGGTCTGGTTTTTAAATTAACTTGTACATATTTTGTATGCATTATATCCTTGGTATTGATGGTATGGGGAAGCATTAGCTTCCTGCTGGCTGCTGCTACCACAAGGTAGCATACTAAATAAACATAAGAAGCAACCCTGTCTCCTAAAGTTACTTTCCTACACAACTATACTGCAACTAAACTTTATTAGAAAAGTAATTGCAACAGGATTCATTTTTCTGTCAACATAACAACCATATGTTCACAATTAAAAGCAAATGACAAGTTGCAAATATGTTGATACTTAACATATCAATGAAATGTCCACGTGCCAAATTATCCAATCCACAACATCCCTTTTTCTCCTCCGCTAAATATCCAATCTTGCAGTTCAACATGCTGATATATGACTCCAGCTTTAGTAACGTGTGTTATGGTTTGGTTTAGGCATTCCCAGCACTGAGTTAATGTCAGGGGAAGATTGTGGGCTGGGTATTATCTAAAAGTAACAGATCAGTTCACACACAATGTCATAAAACTGTAAACACAAATCCTAACTAAAGCATTTTACATGCCTGAACCTAACCTCACGCAGGGCTCTGGTCTCGAACTTGAGTCTGCAGAGTGCCAATCCTGCACATTATCCGCTCGCCATCCACCCTAACTGCCTCCTTGCGACTCACTTCCTGTTAATTAATGTGTATGTGTTGTTTCATTCATTAACAAAATATGTTGCCTGACAACATAATGATTATGTTCGCTACAAAAATACAATCAGGTTTTCAGTTTAGTTGTATAGAAACGTAATCTTTGGGAGACAGGGTTGGAAGAAGACACAAATGGAAGTAAAGTGCATTATGGTGGTCAATGTCTCTTTCTTCACGATGTGCTTACATCTCCTTCTGTCATCAGTGCTATTGCAGTGGCTGTGGAAAACAATAGCATTCAAGTGTCAAACTCTATTAATCTAAACAATGAAAAAGAGTTAGCTGGTTATCTAATTCAGCAAAATCACACAGTACCATGTTATCGAACTGCAGTCAAGCATATCGATGTTATGAAATTGAGTTCAAATTAATTCCACTCCCTGTAGCTTTAAACTGAATACACTACAGTATATTATTACCATGTTAATGCTTTTTACTTATGTTTGCAGTGTCTTTTTTGACGAGATATTCAAATATTCAGAGTACTAAATCTAAAGCAAGTCAAATGATAAAGTATTTTTGGAGGTGCAAAGTGCATCAGCTTATCAACAGACGGTCTCATGTTAGAGCTCATCACCATTGCCTGGGTAGATAATGACTATTTGCTTTTCCAGCAGCGTTTGCTGACATGCCAAAAGCTCTTAATGTCTTCATAGAGGGCATTGAAAGTAACAAATGCAGGAGAAAATGACAACTGTTGGTACTGGTCCCGATGTGCCACCACCGTTGTTCAATTTACCTGACATTTTAGTGCTTGCTATTTCTGCCTCAACCCACAGCCTGTAATGATTCATGTATTTAAGTACATAGGTAAAAAGACTCTAAAGCTTGTCAAGAGCTTTTCTCTAATTTCTGTCCTTTGCAGTGCAGGGTCATAGATAACGAATGACACACTTTTCACTTAGTGTGCGTTTATTCCAGCAGGAGCAATACAGTAATGGATTATTTGGACTGAGGGCACTCAGGAGTGCAAACATAGCAGTAAGGCCAGAGAAGAGCCAGAAACCTCTTCTTTTGGGTTTGCTCATTATTATTTTTTTCACCTTGTTAGCCTTAACACATGGCCAAAGCTGTGTTAGCAAGACTCCACTACTCTGTGATCAATGTCTGCGGATAGTCGGGGAAGAAGCCAAGCGTGGCAGCCAAACCAAGATCAGGAGCAAAAGTGAACCACTGAGTTTTGGGGGGAAAGTAGCACTTTCAGGCATTTTATCCATCATGGCGATGTGAAATAATTGGCACAGGATGTTACGACTGTTTCACTATTTCAGTTCCTTATCACCCCTCGTTGTTAGATCTCTCACACCAATGGCAGCCATCCAAAATCCAAAACCCTAACTACAGAGACATCACAGGGGCCTGTTTTTATGTATCTTTGAGGGTGTTGTCCACTGACAAAATACAAATGAGACCTGGGTTACAAATGGAGCTATATGGTTAAAATATTTCATGGAGAGATGAGTAACTGTATAAAACATGCAGTTTGAGTTTTTGTGATTTTTTGCAGTAGGAGCACAAAATCCTGTGTGAAATTTGAAATTTAACCACAACACATGGTTTTGACTAAGCCATCAGCCATCAGTGGAAAAATACATTTGATTCGAAATCCTAGCACAGAAACTCCACAGCTCACATTTGATTGAAACCTTTCACTGACAACACACAAGTCAAACAGTTTAGAAGGCAGGTCAAATGTCCACTACTCTACCTGCATGTCTAATGAATCCCAGCACTTTATGTCTTACTGTGAGTATAATTGGGAATCAGATCTGAGGACATAAAATCAATGAGACAGGGTGATCCAGGTGTGGAATCATTTATAAAAACTGTGTGTATGACAAGGTTTGTGTTTACTGAACTTTTGCTTCATTGACTCTATACTTGACCTGTTTTAACTATTTTGGAAGGCAAGGAGCTGTGCCACTGGCTACTGGGGTCATGCAACACAGTGCAGTAAACATTTCACATCCTCCAACTTATACCTGGACTGTGCATGCATATGGATGACAAGCAACTTGTTGGAGGATAAGACCTTGTTTTATAATCACCTATATGTTCTGGTTACTTTGCTGCATCATCATTGCAGACAATAGGGCCAAATTTATGTTGCTGCTTCAGCTGTTCCTTTGTTTATAAATTATATGAATTGAACAAAAGATCAGAAGGTAGAGGCACATTGCCAGAGGGAAAACAGCTTTGTGCTGATTAAGCTAAGTTCTCCACTGGGTCTTTACTTCAGGTGATGTGAAGACATAATAACAAAACAAAAACAAAACATATATATTAATCTGGATGGAAATTTCACGGTGTCAAGTAAATGCAGCTCAGTCAATGCAAAGGTGTGCACACTGGCTCTTCTTCTACCTCTGTGAGTTATGGTTACGTATGAACTCTTCTTTGTGTTGACATTGCATAGACATTTATGTACTATGTGTCTTCAGAAAAGCATAATTCCACCAAGACGATACAGCCAGTTTGTCCTCCTTTAAAAGGTCTAAACACAGACTCACAGAAGGGCTGTCTTTGCTTTAGCCTCTGGTATCCATTTTGACACCATGGGTTGCCATACATGAAACAAGTCGACAGGCATACACAGTGTGGTGTTGTCAGAAGGGAGTTATATGGTTTCTGTTGAAACACATTTAGTGATCCAAGGTTTGCATGCTGAATGACACTGTTGTGGAATTAAATGTGTGCTCTATTATAATTGTATTTATGATCATCGTTTTTAATAATGTTTTGAATTTGATATTTTGAATCTATGTTAACTACTTTTTTCAAATGTATAGACTGCACATTGTGACTGGATCATAACTGAGTATTACCTAATAACTCTCATACTAGCCCAGATGGCAGCCCATTGAAAAGTGGTTTGAAGTGCATGTCAGAGACAGGAAGTAAAGAGGGAGCACACAGCGGGTCGTCACATGCAGAAGTGAGCATGGACAACGGAGTGAGACACACACAAGAATGCTGTCATGCTGCGAGAAGAACAGCGGGACCAAGGAAACGCTGAGCATCTGTGAGGCTGGACATGAGGTAACAACTAGTAACCAAGGGTACAGTTGCTACATGGAGTCGGAGTGATGCTGGAGCACGAGAGACCGTGTTCAAAGCTCTGTTCAAAGTTACACAAAGGAAAGTGGCCTGATGCCCACTTTTGACGTGTTTGTATGAGGATATGTATGGTGTGGGTGTCTGTGGCTGAGGACTCCTGTCTTTTATATTCTTTAGCGTTAGTGCCAGTGTAAGCAGCACGGAGTAGGAACCGGTCTAGACATAGACAGAATACATCAGGTGCCAGAACACCAGTCCAGACGCCAGCCATCACCAACTCGAACTCTTGGGTAGAAAGATTATTACACAGGCTGTGGAACAACTAATAGAAACTCCTCCTTGTCTGTTATTGCCTGTATAGACTTTCGAGAGACTAGAGACAGACAGAGATGCTGTGATGTATTTACGACGAAAAGTTTTGTTAGCCCTCATTGCTTTTTACTGATCTTTTTACACCGACTTTACACTTGATTGAATTCCATGATATAAATTTGAATTTTATGTTACATTTAATAATACATTTTTTTAAAGCCTCCTTAATGCCCCATTTCCATCTCTAAACCCACTGATTATAGTTTGCTGGATTTACAGCCACCTGAAGCAAGCAAACTAACTGGATCAACAGATAGATTTTACCTAATCTAAAATAATGGAGATCCTTTTAAAATGCTCAGTGAACCTAAATTAAGTAAAACTTTAATGCCTTTAAAACATGGTGACAGCTTTAGAGCCCGGGAGAATTTTAAGACAGAGGAAGAGTTGGCTAATCTTCCCCTTAACTGGTACCTTAATTAGTAACTTAACCTTAAATAATTTACCATGACTACTAGTTAGGGTTGGGATGCAAGTTGCATGTGTATAGCCAGTAACTCTTGTGAAACCAGCAACCACATAAAAGCCATGTTTGGCTTTGTTCAGTGTGTTCTGACACCATGGAATCACATAAGCAAACCTAGATTGCAGTAACAGTACACTGGAATGACACAGACACTAGGAAATGCAGAAATGCTTTTCAGTTCGCAGTTGCAGTTTTGGCATGATAGGTGTTGCATGGTTCTTTCTTGTGACTGGCCCCAAATCACTCACCTATAAAACTATATAAATAATCCAAATTTGTAGTACTTCCTCCATTTCAGATATATTAGCTTTAGCATTCTTGATGCATTCTTGCATTTTTGCTGTGCTGCCTCAGAATAACAGCAGCCATTTGCACACAGACAGATTGTACCTGCTTTTTAAAATTACTAAATGCAGATGCAATCACAGGCACTGGAATTTCAGACTAATAAATCACTCTGCATGTACTCAGCTTATGTGTGTAATATATACATATACCTCGCCCTGTATTTCTGCGCTCTGGTAAAAATGACCCATCTGACATATTTTTGAAAACAAAAGTGTAAACTCAATAGCAGCAGAAGACACAGGCCTCAGTGTGCACGATTAGTAAATCAGTTTGTGTCATTTCTTATGGGTGAGATCACATTTGCATGTTTTTGTTCACACAAACCTTTACTAATTCAGGCCGTTTGTGTCACATTGCACCTCGTGCACAGTGTACCATCCCTCACCAAAACCAAGGGGATTATTTCCCCAAGTGGCAACAGGTCTCATGCAGACTATCTCCTGTTTGGTGCTGCATGAATAAGGAAGTATAGACATTGTTTGGACATGTTTTTTTAGACTGTCTGGACTTCATTTCGAATATTGCACAAAACAATGTATTATATTGCTTGATACAAATATCACATGAACTTTGTGATTGAAAGATTTTCCTCTGTTAGAAAAACTTGTCACAAGCAAATATGAAAGAAGGTGGTATTGTTGAATTCATATGCATGCAGTAGCTTGCCTTTGTCACGGCTGGAGGGTGAAGTCTTCCCTTGAGAAACACACTCAAACGCTGTGAACTACAATACTGTATATTAAAGGCGCTGACGGAGCAGCCTTGAGTGAAAAAGTAGAATGCACATGATCAAGTGACCGATGCAACTGTCAATTTCCCCAGTGGCCAATGGATGGACCTTAGTAGAAATTTCCTCTACAGGTTCTGTCAGACCAATCATAGTCGTTTGTTGCGGTGTGAACACATAGACAATGCTGAAAGGATGATGGCCCACTAGAAGGTCAACACACATAAAGTATACTCACATTTATACACAGAGATTGATATAAAATTCATGAGGTTTGCTAACATGTCACAAGCCTCAGTGAAGAGCAACTAGCTGCTGTCAAAAAATCATTTATGGGAGGTCGACTTCATGGATTACTCTCCAATATTCTTGTAATGGTTACAAACTGGGCGGCCTGTGTGGCTCATAAAACCCATCAGGCCTAGCTTACACATCTTTTCCTCTCATGCTTGTGAGGATTTCATAAATCTGTGAACTAAAGGGCATGGTTCATCACATCACCCCAGTGCCACAAACATCTCCCCTGACCCTTTTTATATCCTTACACTGTCTCCCATTGGTTGCATGTCATTAATGGAACATGTTCACCCCTTGATGATCATGCACCCCATCACACACCTAACCTTTAAGCTTCTTTTCATTCATTTCACTGTTCACGCTTCTTAATTGACCACAATCTCATGAATGTGGCATTTCAATGTAGCTTCGGCTGCTTCATTTTCTTCCTGGAAATTAAGACCTGGGGAGTGGAGGGAGCAATGATAATTATGATCAGTGATGTGTGCCCACTCATGCAGCTCCTTTAGGTAGGCCACTTTGATGTCCCTCTCTTATACTACGTTCAAACTGAAGGGAAATCAGATTTTTTTTCTCAGATCTCTCAATGTTGTGGTTTAAATGTGGTTTAAATCAAATTTGAAAATATAAGACCTAATGTGTTTTCGTTGTTGTTGTTTTCTGGAAGGCTGAACAAGGCCTTAGCTGCCTTGCTTGTTACATTCTGCTTAGCTTAGCTGTTCTCATAAAGACACTTACTGTTCTAATAATGCAATTGAAGAAATGAGGGGAGAGAATGGGGACAAATGAGAGTAGCAAAGTCAGCTGCCAGGTGGTTATCCTAATGGTTATACTCTCCCTCCTCCTGTTGTTCTTTTCTTTTTTTTTTTTTTTAACTCAGTTTGAAAAAGTGGCTGGCGGGCATGCATTTGATGTGTTAACGGTAGATGGCTGGAGAGTGCTGACTTTGCATAGTAGTCTAAAGATAGAGGAGAATATATGGAGAGAGTGAGGTGGAAGGGGAGAGGGAGTGGGGAGTCATCACTGCTGAATTCCCTCCCTCTCTTTACCTGGAAGCGGGCCAAGACCAGGCCTTCAGCAGGCCTGTTAATGATGCAGTGTTGCCAAGTGGCAGACTTTTAAAAGCTACCTGCCATATATCTCTCTCTATCCGAGGGTTCAGCGGGGAGGAGGCGCACCTCAATCCCACATGTCAGCACAGGCACTGACAGGTGCCATGTGGCGACGAGTACCATCGTCAGTAACCATCTCCCTCAAATTGGCCCCCTCACTGAGTATCACACAGTTCATTGGCAAAGTATATATAACACACTGAGATACAGTGAAAGCGCAGGAACAGCACGCTGCATTTGTTGGTTGTCTAATACAGAATAGTTTTTGATGTGTCCCTTGAAGTGGACAACACAGTTTTCATTCCTCAGGTTGCTCTGTGTTTTTATTTGCACGTGTGCCTGTAAAGAGCCTGAGTTATAATAAGACAAGCTCTTGCTGTTCATAGGAAGAGTCTTCGTAGTGGAGCTATAAGCAGTCAACACAGTCAGTCTTTTACTGTTACTATGAGTGACTCAGTGTTTGGTTTTTGCAACATTAGATTTTTAATTGGTGGAAGAGCTGCTGTTGCTTCTGTACTACTATATATTGTAGTGTGTATAGTATACCTGATATTGCAGCAGCATAATTTTGCAAGCGCCATAATAACTGCTCATTTCCATGCTTACTGTTGTGGATGTATTTAAAGCAAAGCTGTGCTAGAGTGGTATAAATCTTGATTGGCAAGAAGGCGAATAAGCACATTTGCCAAAATGTCAAAATATTCCTTTAAATAAAGAACATCCCCATATAAGCTCTGCTAATTAGAGGCTGTTAGTAACTAAGCTGTATCTTTCGACTAAAGCTGTTAATAAGCATTTGTTTGCTGTAGCAGCTTTCCAATTCTCAGCTTTGTGACGTAGTACTAGGCTTCAAACACGAATTTCTTCCATGTTGCATGCATCCTGTAGATCGTGCACAATCTGTTATAAGGCATTTACTATGCAATTTAAAGCCGCATGCTCAGTAAGTGGGAAAGTGCATACACACATCAGAAGTATTTGTGTGGGTTTGCTGATAGAGAAGCAGCTGAGAAATGGATCACTTCTTTGCCTCTCTCTCTCTCTCCTTTTTGCTCTCCCTCTCTCTTCAATCTCAGTAATGCAGAGAAGAGCCTTGAGCTCTTTTACGTGCAGACACAGACAGACAGAGAGATTTCATTGGAGGAGTAAGCTGATGAGGGAAACCAGGGCACAAAAATGAGGAGGAATTTCTCTTCTACCCCTTAACAAAGTGGCTTCTCGCTGATATTAGCTCATTTAACATTACACACACATTATTAGGAACAGTAGCAAGCAGTAATTTGGCGGTCAGATGTTAAATATTAAAATATTACTCTATTTTATGAAGTAATATTACTCTAACAGTAAAGCTGTCTTTTGGATTCCACTACATTTGGGATGCAGCCAGAAATAGTAGCTTGAGCACACAAAATGCCTGAGCTACATTCAAAATGGATGTGGGTGTGGGTGCATGGGTATGAGTGTGGGAATGCATATACAAGCAGGCATATAGGTGAATCTGTATTTCTGAGTCACTAGCCCTTTCTTGCTTTGTTGGGAGACACGAGTGGGAGTGAGTCACCACTGTGCCTCCATATCTGTGTTGCCAGCTTGACTGTCCCTTTACCGCTGATCTGTGCTCGCTCCCAGAGAGGTTTTCTAATCTTTCTTTTTAGTATAAATGTAAGCCACAGACAAAATATGTCTCGTTAGTGCCTTCAGATGTATTCAGAAGCGGTTTTATTTGCATCATTTTAATAGCTTGTCCAGAGTTAAATTCACTGTACAGTGGATTCGACATTAAGTTTGTCATGAACTTCCTACTTCTTCTAGTCCACTGCTGTGTCAGATGTCAGCGTAGCAGATTTTTTAGCAATGGCTTGTTAATTTCATTAAAACAGAGCTTGAGGGATTTCTAGGAAGAAGTGCTTGACATCTCTCTAGCATCACAATCCTGGGCCTCAGTGTGCTCCATGAGAGGTCTGCCAGCTCATAAAAAATACATTCATCCACGGACAGTCTGCTGATGAGAGACACTTTCTTCTCTCTCTGTTTGCCTCTCAAAACTGACGTCCAATTAGCTTTGAGAAACAAGCTAACCCGTAGCTGCCATTTAGTCCAAACCACCAACAGCGCTTCCAAGATATCAGGACATGACATAATGAATGCAATCAACAATAATTAGGGGGAATGATGGGCTCTCACTTTGAGGTGTCATTAAGAAGGAAAGGCTGGCGCTGCACTGCCAGTGACCTCTCCCTCTTTAAACACTCCCTGCCATCAGGAAAACGTACCTCCTGCAGCGTCATAATCTTTCATGTAAGACATTTCACAGAGCTAGGAGAATCTTAATAGGAATTATCAGAAAAAACTGAATGCTCAACGTTATACTCATGTTATATGAGCTGGACTCGAGCACCCTCTCTTTGAGATATACAGTGAGTCATTAACTTTTCAACTCAACAGCAAGACAATTGATTTGTCTTTAAAAATAAAATGTGAAGTTTACTCTGTAAGCTTCTCGTCTAAATGACTGATCTTAGATGAATCTATAGTTGTGTTGGAAACGATCCCATTAAAGCCAGACTGAAAGTGGTTTAAGAATATCTGCTGATACACAACACCAATTTAAAAGCTCTTCTTTTCACAAATGTAGAATTTGCATTTATCTGTATGTAAGGTACCAAGGACGGGGACTGTTATGGTACTGGAAACTGAACTAATAACAGAATAAACTAATTTTATACTAAAGCTGTCAAAGATTCAGTATTTAATGTGGATCAGTTTCTTGTTGGACAATTCAAATTTCAATATTAAATACCAGAACTGACACAGATCAGTCACTATTCAACATCAGCCTCACTGATACTAGACTGATGTAGCTCTAGTTTTTATGTACTCCTGCTCTTTTAACAGCAATTAAATGATTGTATTTCAGCACAGAGCTGCATATACAATACTTTACTCCATGTAAAGGGATAATAGCCTTAGTTGTATTATGTTTCATAAATTTAATGGATGACATGGGGCCTAAGAACTACCCTTGCTGCAGCCCAGTGCATATCTCAGTGTCATCTAATTGAAACCATCACTCATTAATAAACACTTAAAAGTTTCTGAGTCTCAGCCTCTTTTCAGTTTAATGAAAACTCTTAACATGTTTTAAAATGGGAAGAGTAGTTTTGCTGATTGTTGTCAAGCTCAAGAACAATGATGATGGATTCTGCTTTTTTAATATGGCTAAAACTGCTGTATGTGTATTTATAATAACTGATACTTTATTATTTTCTTTGGAGAAATTCTTTGTGGACACGCTGCCCTTCTGAGGCGCCAGGGGTCCGGGGTTCAGTGTCTTGTCCCGAGACACTTCGACGTGTGTTCGGGAATCGGGAGTTGAACCACCAACCGTGAGGTTTCAAAGATGACTGCCATACCAACTGATCCATCATTGCTTTCAAGACCCCTTTTAGGTTTGTTCTCTTATAACCGTTAGTTGATTTGGACTTCCATTTTCACGAATATATTACATATTTAAAATTACATTTACCATGTATCCTTTTTTCAGTAGCTGGTGGTTACACAAATGACCCTAACTCCAGGCTCTTTAGCTGAGGCTCAGCTGATGCTGTTTTCACTTACAGTTTAATTACTGTGTACCACAGAATGCAAACAATCTACATCCCAGGTGTCTGGTTTAACTGTTTATAATAAAAGTTAATCCACATCCAGCCAATGGACATGATATACACCAATCAGACACAACAGTGAATTAGTGATTATCCCATTATAATAGCAACAATTAGGCAGCAAGTGAAATAACAGTTCTTGTAGTTGATGATGATAAAGTGTAAGGATCTGAGTGTCTTTGACAAGGGCCAAAATGACCAGAGCAGTGGGGTGTTCCAAGTATGCAGTGATCAGTACCAAAGTTCTTCTAAGGACAACCAGTAAACTGGCAACAGGGTCCTTTCCCACAGAAAAGCTACTGTCGCTTTTTGTTGTTGTTTAAAAATCTAATGTTACTGTGAGTTTGGCCTGGCTACCATCATATATACATCTCTGGAAAACAAATCTCCCAAACAATATCACAACTGGGGTTTTGATGATAGTGGCAGCATGTCACATCAAAAACCTTCAGACGAGTTCCAGGGTTAACAAATCGATATGAGTATCTGAGCATTAATAAAGTTGACTAGAGACAACTCCTGCAGGTTTGACACAAACTTGAGAAACAGCAAATGCAACAAAATATTAAATAAACAGCTAGATGAATATTTCTGTCCCAGTGCGCATCCACTTATAATTTCAGCTCTATGATTCACACCATTTTCATACTTCAAACCTTTCAGTAACACCTTGAGACTTGCACAGAAGAATTTGCATTTGTAATGTTTCTCGGCTCATTTATGTATTCCTGTTATTTGTCACTCATCTGTTTATTGTCAAACAGTGCTTTAAGTATGGAAATAAGTCCGGAGACTGTTAGAAAGCACATAATGTATGTAATTGTTCTCAGGTGTTTTCTGTACCAATTAAAACTTTATTTAGAACAGCCATTAGTCATAACGCGTGGTTGCATTTATTTTGCCTGCCTTTTGTAGTTGAGCTTCGGATATGAGGCAAATACAAAGTTTACTTCCCCCTCCGAATTCATACGGGCCAACTGAGCAATGAGAAGGGAGTTTGAGTGATGCAGACCATCCACTCCCCTGACCTCAATAGACATGGGTAGTTTGGGAGCACAGAACAAGGGGTAGTCAGGTGAAGAAGGCCAGGCCACAGCCACACTCCAGCAGAATATCAAGTAGGTGGTCTAACCTGTGGGTGAGGAGGAGAGAGCATGTCCGTGCCAGAGTGCTGCTTGATGCTCCAAAACAATGGGGTTTGAGGTTGATGGAGATCAAGGAAAAAGGAAGCACGGTCAGACTGCATGGGTCTGCACATCCGATAGCTACTCAATTATTAATATGTGCTGTCTAAGAGGCTCAATCTGCCTCATTGTTTATATATTTAGAATATTGATAAGGATCTGAGTTTAATTTCACAGATAATCTTTTAGAAGGGAAATCTAGTTGATCCTTAACGCGACCTCAACCTGTATGGAGACGAGTGACATTTGGAAAAACACTTGTGTGAGTGAAAGATGTGGAGAACGAGCTCTGATTAGAAGGCCGTGGGTGTATTCTCATGAGCCCTGGATATGAAAGATGTGCAAGACTGCAACTGTTGTGAGAGAGGGAAAAGTTATTACTTGCTGTCTGAAGTAATTTGTATTAAAAGCAGTTTGCGTCTGAATATCAGGGTATGTGAATGCAATTAATGCTCGCGGGTGTGCTGTGAAATATGAACTGTGTGGCAGAAAACATTTCCACTGAGATTCAGCTCCCTGAGATTGCGTCTAATTTATGCTGAGACTAAGTTTTGAAATCACGGGTTGTTAATGTGACACATAGTCATAAGGTAGTGGGTAGCATTAATAAATGCTAAGCAGATAATTTCCTGTTAAGACGAAAAACATTAATCTATTAATACTAATTAGATCAGATCATTTTTTTAAAATGAATTTTGTTTTTCTAATTAACATAAAATACACGTGTGGATGGTGAGGGAGCAAATTCTTTATGCTTGAACTTAACATGACGTGCATTTTTTTTAAACCAGCAGCTGCTGCAGGTTTAAATGTGTGAAACTTAATGCAATTACAAAAGGTAAATTAAATGTTCTTTCCAGGCGCATACTTAAACTCAGATTAAAAAATTATTGCAAGTATAATAGGAAAGGCTTTTCTTTTCATTTAATTCGAACCGTGTTTAATATTAAACACGTTGGAGGGGGACATGCTTTTCTAAGGTTGCACACTGATTTTTAATCAGTTTAATTTTCTCTCCTACACTGAGTATCGCTCTATATACACAGAACAGCTTTTCGTTTATGTTGCTGCACAACAATTGCAGAGCTGCACAAGTTCACTTCTTTATAAGTACACATCCCCAGAATTTTCACACTTGTAGTCCTTTAAGCTGACGAATTCCCCCAGGTGACATCACTTGAGGCAGTTTATCAGAACAGAAGTCAAAAAAAGCTTTGTGTACTTCAGCCTCGCTACGGCGTGATCACTGGAGTATGTGATATTGTTATCACCATATTCCTGAAAGCGAGTCATCACCTTGGATATTAAATTCTACCCCAATAAACAACCCTGGAAACTCCTCACATCCAAAAAAAATAATCGATAAATAACATACAAATAAATTTTATTTACACCACTTTTGGAAATGTACACAATTATACTAAGATACACACTTCTGCTCCACCACTTCTCCACACAGTCAGGGTGTTATGATATCATTGACATGACCTGCATATGTATAATAAGAAGCCAATCACAACTGTTCTAAATTTTATTGTGCAGATCCACCATACCACCCTGAACAGCTGCCTGTCTCCCATACCTAAATCCACTACTGATTGTAGCTTTGATGAGTAAAATTGATGGAATTTTCCTTTAAATCAAGGTCAGAATCATCATTTTGTGTTTATTTACTTATCTTTACTGAAAATTAATTGGAGAAACATCAATAACTCTGACCCCTTACATGTCATACTGCACAGATTCCTGTGAGCTAAAACCCATTTCTCTACCAAACACATACGTACAGCTTGTCTGTCCCTGCCATCTGTCTGCTGAGGTAAAACAAGAAATCTGCATATTATTGAACATCAGAGACATCAAATGAGAAATAAAACGATGAATCAATCAAACTTCAAGAAGATTAATTAGGCAATGCAATGCTGTTGATTGGTCTATAAAAAATTGAAATAGTATTTAAGGGAATGTGCAGACTCTCAAGCAATCAAAACCTGTTCTGCCATTTATGTGCTCAAGTTTTAAGGGATAATCAAAGGAGCTGGCTCTGTCAGGGTGCACACAGTGTGCCAATAAATCATTTCAATGTGCTGAGTTTCCTATACACACAGAACATTCAAGCATTTTGCCATGGATTGGGTCTTGATCACTGAGCTCTTGAATTTTTTGATTCACAGAGCTGGATCACACAGCCAACATCCCTGTACTCACAGTAACATCGACTGCTGCCATGCTAATGAATTGGCCAGACAATAATATGCAAACATGGATCTGGTAGAGACTTGCCAACTCGGAATAAAACACAAATATTCATGTCTCAGTCTGCAGAATACACCATGTAGGTTCATCCGCAGATGCCGTGACGTTGCATATTGTAAGTTCCATCAGATTCCAAAATACATTCTCTACTAAAAAGACTTGATGTAGTGTTAAAGTTATTAAGAATAAAGAAATATTCTTCCTTGTTATGCGTTAGTCTGTGGGAAAATTTGTTTGCCTTATAGCCTTGTTAAACAGAGTAGCACTAGTCTCTTACTGTTGACTCATGGACCTGAGGATCCCTGGCATGCTGGAATAATTCTTTATAAAGACATTGTATAAATATAATCAGCTTACTGTGCTGTAGTCTGGCTATTTTAGCAGTTTTATGGCATTTTGCCAGTTTTTTTAAATTTAATTTCATTTTAGTGACACTGACATTTCCTGTTAAAATTAAAGCTGCATTATCAGCGACTAGGAGCAGGCAATGTGATGCTTTTTACAACAAATAAAAAACAAGAGTTGGTATTTGTGTAGGTCAGACAACATATTTTTTGGGAAATTATTGTAAAACTGTTATACAATCCCAGTTTAACATGCAGACGTTTGTGGAGGTTAGCGTCTTGCCAACAGAGGATATAAATCCATAACTGAAAATGAATCACGGATGCAGAAATAAACCAGGAACAAAGTCTGTCAAACAGCCGTCCCAGATGAGTTTAAGTCAGAAAACTGATAACTGTCAAGGAAAATTATTCTCTGAGAAGAATGAGAGAAATTCTTCTGATAACTGATACATGTGAAAACTGGCAGGAGGAAAGAAGATGGCTCTACAGGTGAGTATGACAATCTACTGGTCTGTATAGAAAACTACACCGTAGTCTCTACAGTAGTAACACAAACCCCAAGATCCACAAGTTTAAAAAACATCTGATCACAGAATAAACTATTCCGTTTAGAGCAATCACTGTGCACAGTAAAGATTTAAAACACATCCGAATCCAAATTACAGTCACAAAACTTAAGAATAACAGGCAGAGAGGTCCAGAACCACAGATCAGAGAGAACCAGGTATAAATGTTTAAAGAAACTTACAGAGCTGAGGGGATTTTCAGGCAAAATCAGGTCAGAGAGCAAACAGGGTCTTCACCAGGCAACTCAAAAATAACAGTAAAGCAGGAATCTGTTATGTAGAGCAGAGTAGACAGTCTGGCAAAGTAATGGTATTAGAGGCATGATATATATATGTAGTGACAACAGGTGAAAAATGTAATTGTTTTATTTCTCTGATTTGTAGAGGAGTAAAAATGATTGAAATGGAAAGTACAGATGTGGACATAAGTGTTGGTACCATTCTGTTAAAGAAAGATAAACCCCCAATGGTCACTGAAATAACGTGAAATTGACAAAAGTAATAATAAATAAAACTGTACTGACATTAACCAATGAAACCAATAAAAATCAGACATGGACCTCAGAAAGCGAAGGAGAGAGTTCTCTCAGGAGATTAGAAAGAAAATTGAAGACAAACATGTTGAAGGTAAAGGCTATAAGACCATCTCCAAGCAGCTTGATGATCCTGTGACTACAGTTGCACATATTATTTAGAAGTTTAAGGTCCACGGGACTGTAGCCAACCTCCCTGAATGTGGCCACAAGAGGAAAATTTATGAATGATTCGAATGGTAACCAGAACAACTTCTAAAGAGATTAGAGGTGAACTCCAAGGTGAAGGTACATCAGCATCGGATTGCACCATCTGTTGCTGTGGCAGCCAAAGTGGACTTAATGGAAGATGACTGAGGAGGACTCCACTGTTGCAAGAAAATCATAAAAAATGCCAAAATGCATACTGAAAAGTCTCTGGGAGAATGTCCTTTGGACAAGTGAGCCAAACAGGAACTTTTTGACAAGTCATATTAGATCTATGTTCACCGATGCAATAATGGAGAAGGCTTGGTTATGTTGTGGGGCTGCTTTACTGCATCTGGCACAGGGTGTCTTAAATCTGTACAGGGTACAATGAAATCCCCAGTCTAACGAGGCATTCTGGAATAAAATGTGCTGCCCAATGTCAGAAAGCTTGGTCTCAGTCGCAGGCCATTGTCCTCCAACAGGATAATGACCAAAAACATAGCTAAAATGGCTAATAGCAAAACATTGGACTATACTGAAATGGCCTTCTATGAGCCCTGATCTAAATT
>OMLM01003824.1:26760-47186 GCA_900302695.1 Helostoma temminkii | reverse complement strand
TAACAATATTATATATATATATATATAAAACATATATAATAATAAATACAGTCTGTCTACATCTCTTGGGTCAAACTAGCACCAGTTTCTGCCTTAGTATTGTTTTAGTGTTTCTCTATAAAATGACCCAGGATTATCTGATGCAATCTGATAACACAAGCAAAAAGGAAGGGACACTGAAGACATGACAAAATATGAAAATTTTCTGCTTGTCCTCCTCAATTTCCCACATCTACAGTGACTAGCATTACTGTATTTCTATGTAGAGTTGAAGAATGGCATGTCTTTGTCTGTGTGGGTTAAACATTTCTGTAAATAATACTATAGTTTCTTCTCTTTAGTAACAATGAATAACAGACCCACTGAGATATGAATGGTGCTGAAGATAGATTTTACATCTTTCTCCCTCTCAGATTATTCCCTCTTCTGAAGGAGGTTATCAGCAACACTTACCTGAAATGAAAGATAGATAAATAGAGATGGTAGGTTTACTTTCTATGTGCATAATGCATTTTCAAAACAAAACAGTCTTTATAACTGAAACAACAGTTTGACACCGACACTGCATTAGTCCCTGAAAACTCTTCAGCCCAGTTTAAAATGTCCACATTAACGACAGAGCAGACATGACTGCTGTACCTTGACAACAGCTTTCAGTATGTGTGTAGAGAAACCCATTAGTGACGTACATTAACGTATATTCTTTTGTTGTACTTTTGATGCTCACAGCTGCTTTCACACATGCACTTAACTCCAGACTTTACTTGGGTGAGCTGTATGTGTGAACGCAAACATCAGGTTCAACCGGCACAACGTTACAGACTTTTTCCTGCCAGCCCCCTAGTACAAAGTCCATGTAATGTCCGTGTGCACCTGGGTGTGAACACAGCATGTAATTCTGGCTGTGTTCTCCAGGTATTCACAGTGAGAGAGTGGACGTTCACTGTTAGTAGATCTGCTCAGTACAACATCATTAAATAGGACATGTTTATCATGCTTTCTGCTGCTGCATCGCACTTCGGTTTCAGGAAACCGAGGTTATACTCATTACACATCATCTCTAAACGTGATTAGCTCTGCTTCAGTCCTGTAAACAAAACACATCTGATTTCTGTGGTGTACTTTAAGTGTCACGTCGTGTCTCCTGCACACTCTACACAGAGATTCTCTTTTAATTAAATCAAACTGACTATTGAGGTGGTTTTATCTGTTCACAGCCCTACACAGACAACTGTTCTCACAACCTGCTCTGCTGTGTATAGTCTGTGTTCCTGCTGGGCATAGTCCAGTCCCCTAAAAGTCCTCCTCCAGCCCACTATAAAAACAGAACCTTTTTAGCCCCACAGTCAGAGGAGCTCTTTAATGTTACATACACTGTAAATTTTTTACTTTGCAAAAACATGGTTCTTCACTAGTCATCCCACTCACTGAGTTTCATTTCATGTTAACTGGCACAGCAGGAGGAGCATCAGTGGTCAGCTAGTTAGTCCTACTAAACATGAAGGCCACATTTATATGTTAAGTAATAAAACAGTTTCATCTTCATGATGGCACTGCAGGAAGAAAAGCGACTGGGTCAAGAAAGGAGAAATGTGGAACCATTATCCCTGCTAAAAGATTGTATGACTTCTTCTGGGAACCTCAGCTGCATTTCCCTGTGGGGGACACAGAGAGCTGTCACCCACACAGCTACAGAGTAGACATCATTTGGCAGAGACAGCAGACTATGCATCTCCCTACTCACTTTCTCTACTATACCTCAGCTGCTCCTACTCACCTCAGAGCCTCATTTCATCTTTCTCATGTTTTTGCTCTCAGATATGAAGACTTTTATGTCATCTTAATGTCATTTTGTCTTTTGCTCATTTCTTTCTTTACCAAATTTGTCACATTGATGAGATCATCCAACAGAAGACAGTCTTGCACATGAGCTAACTAGCTAAGGTAAGAGTCAAACACATTCTATGTGTTCACTGATGGACTGATGGACTTTTCTGCACAAATGTTTTGGACCACAAAAGAGAACATCATCACATCTATATTAATATAATTTGCATCTTTGAAAGCTCACTCTGAAGTAAAGTTGTTTCTACAGGGCTAAATTGTAAAAATTAAGAGCAGCTGCATGACATGAGTGCTGAATGTATCATTAGAATGAAATGGATTGTGGCTACTTGTAATTGTTAAATCATTAAAAAAAGTCAGTCATAACAGACTGAAACAGTTCAGATTTGCAGTCAATGCTGTCACTAAACCCAGTGGAACAGATGTGTGTCCTTTAACAGTGATTTTTTTAGTTGTAGATATTGTATTGTAAGATCAGAAAGCAAATCAGTAACATATTTATGATATGTAAATATGGAAATTATCAACATATCCTCTTTACTACTTAGGTAACATGTAAACTGTTCACAATTATATTCTCTAAAAATATTTGTGCAAAATCTGTTCTAATATATGTTGGAGGAAATGTGGCTGCAGTCTTGAAAAATTCTTGTGTAGTGAAGAAAGGATTCTAAATTTTTAAATTTCTAAATTTCAGCAACCTGCTGTAGGCTCAGGGCACCAAACTCACAGTGTGATCTCACAGATCAGTATAACAGTTGACTGGTTTATGTGTGTTCAACCCTAAGGCAGGAAGCCAGAGGATATCAGGTCAGCACAGCAAAGGGATGACAGTGATCACAGTCCAGTCAAGGGGTTATCTATAAGACCAGTGCAAAGTGCAGCATAAAACACCACCTGTACATCTGCCCCAGTTTCTGAGTGAGTGCCACAGAGACATGTTTTCATTTGAAACCTCCATCGCTGCTTTTGCCAGTCTTGTATCTCACAGTACCTTTGGGACAGATTAAGGCTTTCTGCTTCCCCACTGTTCCCATCCTGGCCTCCCCTGCTGTGAGAGACTGTTCCTCTGCCGTGACTAGAGGATGTTAATGCCACTCTGTTGCTTCAAAGGTAATAATCTTTCTACCAGCCAGTTCACTAACCTCTGGTAACAAGTGGTGTGTGTGGTTTTGTGTGTGTAACTGTGTAACCTTGTTATTGATTGTGCTGTATGTCTCCTAAGAGTAATATCTATTAACACTATCAACATTATGCATAATGTTTAAACTACACACCCAGATTTAAAATATCCCTGTTTGAGTGAGAGTGAGTGAGACACTGAGTGCCTACTGCTAATTTGTGAGACAGACAAGAGTTCCTCCACACAAAATTCAGTGGGCAAGATGACACAAGCTTCAATTTATCAAACATACAGATTTGAAGACAAAAAATTGAGTAAGACTTTTTCTCTTAAATGTAACAATGCGATAATTGCACATAAAGAAACAACTGAGGTTTGTGGATATTCAGTTACTGTAAAATCAGAACCCCTGGTAAAACATACGTGTGGCAGTCTCAGGTGACTGGAAAGTTGTAACTGTAACTATAAACATTTTCTCAGTGTTTATATCTAAGCTGCTTCACCTTCTCCCAACTCATATCTTATAATTTGTATGGGCTAGGTCTACTTCCTACCAATTTTAATCGCTCTTAGGGAGCATGTTTTTGCTAAATTGATTTTTTAGGCTTCTTTACAGTGGACATTATTAGAAATCTGAAAAAGATTGAACATGGACCGTCACCTTTTGTTTAAACAGCATCCACTCAGGCACTATTAACACATGTACATTGGCAGAAAGGTAAATACACACACTAGACTGTGTCTGTCTGTGTAACTAGATCTCATCCACTGTATTGTTCTGTTGTCTGCCAATGCTGCATTTTCACTGTGACTGGTTATAAAATTCAGTAAATCCCAGTTGGAATAGTTTAGATTTCATTGGGGATTTCTCATAATGCACCATCCCTGCATCAGGAGGCATTGTTATAAAAATTCAGCACACAAGCTGCTATGTTATTGCACAGTTTAGGTTTTTGTCTACCAAACAAAAAAGCTGCAATTACTTTCTAAAATGATTGTTTTTGGTAAATCTGCAAAACAGAGAATTGGAAAAACCCAGGCATAAAAAAGGGTTGAGACATATGAGATAAACTGAGTGCATATCAAACTATAATAAGACAGCTGAGTTTGGCCTGTGAGAACAGCCTTTTGTTCTGTTTCTCTCCATTTTAGACTAAGACCACAACAAGTTTCCATCAGTTACAGGCACGTAGTAGAACACAAACTTGAGTCTCTCTTTAAACACAGATGTGCCAAATGCTACAAAACATCTACCCCCACACCCTCACTTTCTTAGCTGGCTTAAAACCAGTCCCAATACTGTATGTAATGAACTCAAGGACATTCCATCAGCCTCTGGCTCATTCAGTGCTGTGAAATTATATTTGCTCATTTCCTGATTTTTTACTTTTTTGCATATTTGTCAAACATAAAAGATTCAGATCAACAAACATTTTTTATATTACACGAAGGTAAATACAAAATGAGAATTTAATTTATTCAGGGATAAAAATCTGTCCAAACCTGCCTGGTCCTATGTGAAAAAATAGTTGTTCCCTGTTGCTGAATCATGAATGAACTGTGATTAACAATTTCTTTTTGGAAAGCTGAGTTCAATTTCACTCGCCACCCCCAGGGTTGATTACTGTCGAACCTGTTGAATCAAGAAATCACTTAAATAGAAGCTGTCTGACGAAGTGAAGCCCGCTTAAAGATCAAAGTTTCTTGGACTCCACGGTGAGAGCCATTATCCACAAATGGAGAAAACTTGGAACAGTGGTGAACCTTCCCAGGAGTGACAGACCTACCAAAATTACTCCAAGAGCACAAAAAGGCTCATTGTCAGTTATCGCAAACCCTTGCAGTTGTTCCCACAAAGGGTGGCATGAAAAGTTATTAGATTTAGGGGGAAATCACTATTTCACATAGTGCCAGATGGATTTGAACATTGTTTTTCATCAGAATGAAAAATATGCGAAAGAACTGTATATACACACTGTATGTTACAGCACTGTATATACGAAGATTTCACAGAAAAGAACACAAGAGAAATGGATTTTATTTGATGTTATCTGATGGCTCATTTGTGTTTTTCCCCCTCCTTCGTAAACCAATTTGTGTTTGCAATTACATGAACGATGATGTAAATTGTATTTCATGTAAGACCCATCAAAACACAAAAACTCAACAGAACACCAATTTCATTCTGATTTTTAGAAAGCATGGACAAACAGATTCAACAAATTGGTCCACAGCCACTATCTGTTGTGTTGTCTTGTGAGGGAGCCAGTGTCTACATTTGTTAAACCTATATAGTCAAGGTAAATTATGGTTTGACCTGTCAATTTGCTCAAAGAGTTGTTCTCTACTCACTCCTCACTGTTCTACTAATCTTTGCACGCTGTATCAAGAAGAAAAATATACCGTTAGCAAGCCTTCTGAATAGGTTGCATTACCAACAACAGAACCACTATACTGTACATTCTGTGTGAGTGTGAAAGTGCAGCATCACAGGATGACAGGAACAGCTGTTTCTTTTGGGTTCCTGCATGTCAGAATATAACATACCCCACTCCATTAGCATCCACTCTATCTAGATAATCTATCAAACAAACCAGTCAGCTGTCAGCAAACAACTAGGCTACTTGTTTGCAGCATACTACCTGGGCCACTATGCATGTCAAATAGCTAAGGAAGACAAATGCCTTCTGCTACTCTTTGTAAGCAACCAATTTCTACTTTGTCTTGTTATGCACTCAAACAAATCTGTCAGACCTCCTCTATAACATCATGTTGGTTACCTTATGCTACTACATTAGCCAACAAGCAGGTCTTGCCCAATAAATCAAACATTTTAACAAGCCAATCTTCCTGTTAAATTACCTCAACTTAACAGTCAGAACCCATGCACATCACCCTTAACAGTTTATTATTTACAGTTTAAAGTCCACTTTAGTAATTCTACATTTACTTCAGTTTACCCCATTCACACACCTTTCTTCAACTTCACAATCATGCTAGTTTCAATTTCCTGATTGACTCTCAATTTCCACTCTCTTGCTGCTTTTAGCTGCCCTGTATCTTGCCTGTTCTGGTAGTTGGGTAGTTACACCCTCATGATTAAACTAAACTCCACTCATTGCAATTTTGTATCCATTGATTTTTACCCCTTGTGACTGCTTCTAAATACTTCAGCAGTTGACAGGTGTATCACAGTTGTTTTACATCCTGAAAAGTGTGTCAAAGTGGAGCTGGAAAAAAAAAGGTATGTTCTGCCCATACCGTTCAATATACTCAGATATGGGAGAGTCATAACTTGCTTCTAGCATGAATCTGATCCTATCTCTTCACGTACTGCACTTCACTCCAATTTCCATCTCATTCACTGGGCTGTTAAGTACAAAGGCAGTTAAGAGACTGCCTTTGTACGTTTAGCAGCATCTTCTTACCTCTTAATCTACCCTACAGCCAGCTTTCTGCTGTCAGTTGGCTTTGCTTTGCTCTAAGCAGGCTGTGACGTATTTAGACCAAAGCCACCGCATCCATATTTTACCTGCCCCACAATATCCCTGTGTCTAAGTCCTGCCTGAGCCAGCAAAATTGCCTCCTTAAGTTTAACTTCACTTCGTCCTTTTTGAGACTGTTTGTGCTGTACTCTGCACTACTATATGCATGGATTCTGACAGCATCATCTACAATCTAGTCTTAGTACTTTTAAATATTTCTGTCACACTGGTTGTAAGGAGCTCCGTAATCCCTTTTCCTTATAGGGCCACATTGCTGAGGCAGCATAAGGCTCCCAGCAGTTTTCTAATACATGCGTTAAACATTCTGTGTACCTTCTTTACCTTAAAGATAGCTATGTCATACACTGTCAGCTGCCATAACAATTGTGGCAGAAGACCAAACTGCAGGCACCACAGTATGAGTTTGCCTTGAAGGTGAAACACCTTAATGTCATCAACTGCCTGCTGTCTCAGGCCCTGGATCGGCTTTTTAACACTAAGAGCTGCATCATACCACCTACCATGTTTGGATTCCCTGTTGGAATTGCTTTGCCATAGATAGCATGGCTTTTACTACTTAAATACTCCAGACTTCTCTGGGTTAACCTTAATTCTAGCTGACAATTAGTAAACTCTGCAGTTACAGAACGTGTGGGTTGACATATCTACTGGCGGATCCAAATTTCTATCACTGCATCACTATCTTTATCTACACATTTTCTAAGTAACTCTGTAGTTCTCTCCTGGGCATTTGGTGCCTAAAACCAGAGCCCTGAGACCAAAGCAGCTTTATTAATCTTATGGTTATACTTGTTCTTCAATACATGTCTTCTGTGAGAGAACTCTTACGTACATACTGGATTTTGTTTGCTTTTATTATTAGTCCATCAAGGTCAAATAATGTGTTGCTGCAAAATTATTCTTTGTTCTACAGTACAAACACAGACAGCATGTGTATATTCAGTTATGTTGTGCTTATGTCTCTGCTTCTCTTCTCTCCTGTGTTTTTTTTACTTTTTGCATGACAACCACCTCTGGAGTGGCTGTGTGGTACAACATAAGTTTCAGTGCAAACTTAAAATAAAGTGTTTGCAAGCCTTTTGACATTTTGGAAAAGGGTCCCCTTTGATTGAGGCCGCCATGTTTCTCCAGGACACAGGCCCTAAATATGTTGTTTAATCGTGTTGAAATCTCAGCTTAATGATAGACAATCACATGGAACCTGTCTAGCACCATAGACTCTGTCAAGCTTGGTAAGGGATGGGAGGGGGGTCTTGAGATGCCTGCAATCTGCAACCATGTCACTAAATCATACAAACTAGACCTTTAAATAAAAATTGTACTACAGAAACAGCTATGAACAGCAAAACTGTCAAAAAATAATAGGTATAATAGTAAATAAGAAAAAAGAGAGGAATTTTCACTCTTAGAGGTTAAACTAAGTATTGAATGCACACTCAAAGAACCATCCAGAATCCCATCCCACAGCCTTCTAATTCCTCTACACCAGTAATACTGAAAAGCACAAAACCAAGGCTTTGTAAAATCAGGAATTACAGCATTCTGAAGATATGTTACACTCTGATGTGGATAATTTCCATGGACAGCTGTACCCAACTATATACCAACTCAAACACCCACACTAATCCACTATTGTCCAAGTGGAAAAATAGAAACATTAAAATCATAACAGCTAATTTCATTCACTATCTAAAGCAAAAATCTCCTCCCTTTGGCAACAAATGATTCAGACAAATTTGCAAGATGAAGAAACACCAGCTTGCATATACAAAACTGATACATAATGCAATAATGTTATTTCAATGTGATGAATCACAGAAGTAAACATGCACAGAACAATTTTAAAAATTGTTACCTTATTTGGATTTGACATTTGCGAAAAGTATCTGTGGTTATTTTGGTTGGTCTCAGGTCTGTGTGAAGTGTTAAGATGTGACTACATGAAGGTTCTACAGTGTCATAAATATTCTAAGTTCCAGAATGGAATCATTTGAATGCAGCCTCTATTTATTATAGTCAACCTCAGTTAGGTAGAATACAATTCGTCTGACATTGTCAGACAAAGAACTGCATCATGTAACCTCATATTCACTATTTTTAATTCACCAGCATCACCTAGAAGACATTATTCTAATTGTACACATGGATCTACAGAAGGAAACTCCACAGCACATTTGCAGTTTGTTTCTTTCTGTTGTATTGTACACCGAAATGTACAATTCAACCAAAAAAATAAAATGAGCATTTACTTCAGCTTAAAGATGAATGTAAAGAAAAAATAAGTATAACTGTATAACTGAAGGAATAAACAGATACCTACACTTTCTATTCGTGCAAACATTTGCTTTGCTTCTTTATTAATTTTTACTTCTTACATAAAGGTTGATAAATTTATAACTGAAGAATTAGTCAGTTTTAAAAACTTGTGTACAGGTCAATTAAGCCATCTCCAACACAATTAAGCATGACAACAATATAACACAGTTAACATTTATAATGCTTTTAACATATAGTACTGCTTGTAATCATACAATGACACACTCTGACTTACTTTATAACATTTGCCAAGAATATGTGTGAATAAGAGTAGAAATGTACATGTAGGATCATCGGAGAAGAGAAGAGAAGAGAAGTTAAATTGTGTATGATCACTTATAGAGTTAATTTGGAAATCATTTTGTCTCAGCTGAGTCAGCCAGAAAATAAAATAGAGTGAACTTGGCTCACTGAATTTAGCCCACTCTTGAGTTTTTATACTGTACTAGTTCCAGGGAGTGCCCTCCAAGAGTTGGCAGACTATTAACTCCTCTCTGTTTTTGGAGTGGACAGTGCTTAAACGACAGGGTAATTGGTGATTAAATTATAAGTGGAATAACCTTGTAGGAGTAAATAATGCAGCACAGTTGCAGGGAGAAAACTGTGGTCTGCGGTGAGAAGCTGGAGACAATAATGGATCATGATCTTATTTTATTTCAGCCACAGTAGAGTTTGCTGGTCGTTAAGAGCTTTGGTGGACTGAAGACAAAAATGTCTCTGCAGGATTTATGCAGTAAGAATAAAATGGAAATCGACCTAAGAGATGGTTCATTATCTGGTTAAAATATTCATTGTAATGTATTGGATGTAGAGACATAATTGATAGCAGTGGTGATAAAACCTGTAGATATGTCTGACTAATAAATGCTTTCCAACATGGACCTACCCTCTCCTACATTGTGTGGCAAGTAGAGGTGTGCGATATTGGCAAAAAATAATATCTCGATATTCTTTAGGATTTTGACAACAGCAATATTAAGACAATATTTTGCACATTAAAAATTAAAAAAATTGAGTTGTAACCTACAGACACAGTCTGCAGTTAAGCTGTTATGAACGACATGGATCAAAGATTTGTGGCTGTGCTTTAGTTGTTAAAACTTCAACTTTTATATTCCTTTCCTAGTTATTTAATATATAGCTGTGTCCCCCTGATCAGGGGATTGAATGTTTTCAAAAGCGTTAAAGAAATGGCTTCTATCCAAAATAGACTCTGAGCGTATCATTAGCGGAGCTCAATGTGAATGTGAATGTGCTTTATTCTCCCTCTCTGCCACTGACTTAAACACTACACTTAGACGTGACCTTGTCTTCACGTGGGGAAATGCACAACTCAAGGTTATTGTGCAAACACTTCTTTATTCCTACAGCTGGTTACTTGACTTTCCCAGTATTAAGTATCAGGACACTTTATGGAGTGAATCTACAGCATACTGATCTAAAATGATTAAATTAAGGCACCGTATTACACAGCACTCTCTCCACTCAGGGCTGTGACCTCCAGAAATGGATCATTTACAATAAAGTTACAGATACTATAACAGAGAGATCTAATCTGATCATAATGACTCTTTAGTCTCTTTAGAGCTTTAGTTTCCTCTGCTGTTAGTCTCCATTATGAAGAAAGAGCTATTATGTCTATTTGTAGTGTTGGCTGAGATAGAGTGGTTAAATTGGCACTTTAAGATTTTAACAAGGGAGTTAACAAGTGCTTTCTGTCTGAAATCATCTGGGTTCAGATAAATAAAAAAAAAAATTCCTCTTGGTCCAACAAACAGCTACGATCTTGTTTGAATTTTACAATGCTGAATCTAAATGAATGTGAACTCTACAGCAGGCTATAGACCTGAGGGGAAAAGGGAAGAGTGACCGGGTTATAGTACAAAGGATGCATAAAGCAAACACACCTTCAGTTACACAGAAAACAGTTCCAATACGCAACACGGCAAACTAGGTGAAGCTTACAACAAATATACAGCAATGTTATTCATATCTAATGCGAAAATCAACCATCACCTGTTTAAAGCCTCTAAAAAACTGAAAAACTAAGCAATGGAGGACACAGGTGCTGTGTAGAGAACACTCTGAAACTGATGACACATGACCTTTTAATTTGTTCTCCCCTGGAGGACCACGAGTTTTATCTTATCTGTTTGAGCACACAGAGAGAGCCAAGCATGGAGTCAAGAGATAAAGACAGAAAGCACGTAAAGCCTAAAAGAATATGATTTCAATATCCTGCAGCATTCAGAATGTATTCAAATAGTATCTGATATCATACCAAAACTTTAGTATTACCATGGTAATAACAAATCAAACAAACAACAAAAGAGGAGTAATCATCTCTAAAATGATGGAGGCTGTTGTTCTGTACTCATGTGCAGTTTCAAACATCACATGAGACAGAAAAAAGCACCAAATACAGAGAAAGAGAAAAACAGACTTCACCCACTAAGCTTTCTCTCATTTTTACCCTGCATGTAAAACTCTGGATGTGTGTGAGCTGCATTACACATGGTGATGCCTTGACAGTTTAATAAAATAAAAAGGTTTCTGCTGTGCTCTGGAGCTTCAGATCCATACTGTAGACTGCCACGAGAAGACATATCAGAGCATTAAAAGGCAGATAGGAGGAAGAAGAGGAGCAATTTTCAGAGAATGTCACAGAGAAAATTTTGGAAATACAGGATGTGAATGGGTCTATAGTGATGTAGCTCCTTCTCAGTTAAGAATTTAACACAGAAGGTCAAACTCTGCATGACTGCCTTTCTGATTATTTAGAATTTTTTTGGTTGTAGCTACAAAGTGTTCAAAAATAATTGTTTACTATTCTACTGTCGCTGCGATGAATATGTATAGGGATTAAACAACCACACACTTGATATTGAAACTGTGTTTTTCAAAGAATATGTAGCATAATATAAAAAAACACAATGATATGACATTTCATTTAACTGTCACGCATCCACTCAGCATCATGTCATTCAATAAAAAAAAACTGATGATGACTAAACCATATTTCACTTACTGTAAATTTCAGTGGGAGTATTGCTGAAATATTATATGCATGCAATAATGCATTTTTAAGTGGTGAGTGATTTACACATACACACACACACAGAGACCTCAAACCCTTAAATATCAAAGTGGAATATTAATTTTGTTATTCATTCGTGCAGAATGGATAAAGAAAAGATCCTGACCACCAGCACATGACAGAGCTGTGAAAGAGTCATGGAGAGGATTTTATGTGTGTGTGTGTGTGTTTCTGTCTTTTTTTTTTACCTGATAAGGCTGCTTTAACAGGCTAAACATGAAAAGCTCCTGGATCGCTGGGTCAGAAAACACACACAGCCTGTCTGTGTTTTCTGTGCGACACAGGTACTTGGGTCTCAAAATAACTTCAGACATGGAAAGTCACAACTGCAAATTTCAACTAAAAAGATCTGACATTTGACACATTAACTTTGTTGGTTATTAAAAGTGTCTGTCAGTGAGCTCCACAGGGTCACTGACACACATCATGTTAGCTGTGAATGTGAATCTGTCAGGATAAAATCATCGGAGATTCAACTGAAATGAAACAATGTGTTCTTACTCCTTTCTGTTCCTCTGTTGTTTTGTGTGTCTACAAACACAGTTCAATCTTTTATATGTTTCATCCCATCTACAAGTAAATTCTCACTTTTTAGTTTTTCTCTCTCTGCAGGTATGGCAACGGAAAAGAAAAGGCTACAGCTGCTCTCTGGAGGATTCTTCTGTTAAGTCTCTGCAGACTTGTTAACTTGTCTATTTCCTGTCTCCTGACAACGTCAACCATGTTTCTGACAGATTCCTGTTTCTTCTACACTCTGTCTGGTCCTGTTAGAACTGTGTAATCCCAAGTCATGATCCACGTAAAGACTGTGCAAGTGGTGTTAAAACAGGACAGATGCCGGGTTCTAGATGCTACAGCCACGGCAATCATGTCGCTATGATCTCTTCAGCCATTGATGCAAACCCTTACTGTTTATACACAATAAAGGTTGACAGTTTGATACATTGTATGTGCTGTCAAGGGTGAATCATAGCAGGGGGAAATATATCCAGAGAGCATCTGTCTGAGATGAGAATATTCAGTTGTAAAACATCTGTTTGAATATGTGCACAGCAGGAAGTGGAAACAGTTCCAAACCACTCATCAGCACAGTCATGGTGTCTGTCCAAAACAACTGACAAAACTGTTTTCACCACCACAATATGGTTCAAAAGACCAAATTACATTAGAAGGAAAATACAATGTGTTGCATGTGTCCATTTTAATTGAAGTATGCATTGCATAGAAATGACAGTTCTGAACATGTTCAGTGAAACCTAACCAAATGACCTGACTGATCTTATTTAAAGCTTTTCTAATCAGTCAAAGCAGAAAGCCAGACAGTAATAATGAGCATGAAGTGTTTAATTATGTCCTGGACTGTAGGACAGAAACTGTCACTCTATGGGGTTACTCGCTGGGGAAACAAGGAGGATACAAAGAGAGCTAAAGTACACGGACAGTAGACAAGAGAGCTACAGCCCTCTCTGACCAAATAGACTAGGAAAGAGGACAGCTGCCAGGCTTTGGTACAGCTGTAAAAAATAGAGCGATATCAGAGGACAGGACCAAGGTGTGGACACTGAGGGGGCACATTTCACCCTCTGGCTGATCAGAAGTTCCAGAAAGTTCACATTATATCAGGATGTGGCCATTTGAAAGTGTACTGGCCTACATAAGATACATTTCCATGGAACTACTTATAATATTTAATACTTTTAAGTACATATGCTGTATTTTTTATATCAGTTGTCTCTCTCTCTGCCAAAAAGCAAGAAGCCGAGTGTATGGGTGCAGCGATATGCCATCCTTTAAATCTTCCTGGCAATTAACCAACATATTGGTTAATAAAACATCCACAAATGTACTAAACATCCTGAAAAAAAGCTCTTGCATGGGCATAGATTGCTAATGAACATGTGAAACATGTTTTCTAAAATTTTACATTTAACATTAAAAACTGCTTTAGAAGCTGTTAGTGAGGAGGATGTGGATGTAACATACTTAAATGGTGAAGGTCATAAGATGACGCGTGGCTGCATTACAACAGCTTGTCAATTTAAGTAAAATTATTCAAATTAATAAAAGAACAAGACGTGAATACAAGAATGGTTTTGATCATTAAATCATAGTTTTTCTTGATTTTTGTTTTTGTGTACTGGTTTCAGCAGTTTTGATACAATAAAACAAAACACTTACTACACTTGTCACTGGATGTTGTATCTCCGTCCTCTTCATTTATTCTGTATGCTGTTTAATGTAGAACTGCTACTCTGCTGTGTAGCCTCACAGATCTCACAGCAGGAAGTCATTATGCAACATACTGGGCCACAGTCACATCAGCAGATCAGTCCAGCTGACAGAAATCAGAGCTACAGTAAAAGCTTCACATTATTATCATCTACAGAAAGAAACGATCAACTGATGAAGACAGTTTACTACTCAGACACAATCAAAACTACTCCTGAAAAGACCAAAACTTGGTGTTGTTTTTTTGTTTTTTTAATGAACCAAAAAAAAAGAAAAAAAAGGAGACAAATCTGTCAAATGCACCTACTGTATGTCCTGTATGCACATACTAAGCAGCTCCATGGATGCATTTTAATTCCCCTCATGAACTGGAATGAAAACGATATTTAATCTAATTTTTTCTTCCTGTCTCCACTATAAAGGTCACTGGCACAATACACTGTAAACTCACTTTACACATAAATTAAATTGCTGGTTTTTGTTATTGTTTTTGGTTTTTGTACTGTGAGCTACAATACCACATCAGCTAAAATGTGGCCGTATGTAAGGCATTCCTTAACTGATGAGAAAGGTCACATTTACTGTGAATGCAATAGGCCATTAGTCTGTTTCTACAGGACACTGTAGATTTGCCAAGTTACACACTGCATCAATCCAGAAAATAAATAAAAATAAATACATTTGTTTTACTGCAATTGCTATTTCAATGCCCAGATAAAGAACAAAACCGGAATCCATTAGCTGTTCTTTGAGTTTCTAGTTTAATCTCATGGTCTAACACTAGATCTACTTGTGTCAGTGAATAACTGCTACTTGTTAAAAGAAAAATAATAAAAACTAAAACGAAATTAGGTCACACAAATGGGAGGTAACAAAGTAAAAGGAAACATTTGTAATAAAAATTCTAAAAATAGTAGAACATATAAATATTTAACCTTCAAATCTTCTAAACAAAGTATTATATATATGTACATGTATATATGTATGTATATTGCCAGGGCAGGGCAATATACATCTCTCTCTCTCAGTCATATCTGACCTCTCCTTTAGTGCTTATGATCATGTGACATTGAGCCAATTTAAGGACTTGTGTTGTCTCCAGTGTTTTGTCTCAAAGGAAGACTTCACTGAGTGGATGTAATGGATGTTCGTGTCTGAGGGTTATTTAGTTACATTACTAATTCAAATTGTTCAGTATCTATGAATTTCTAATGACACCATGATCTGCCAAACTGCCTTTCTCATTACAGGAATTGTACATACTGCATTTGTCTACAAAAAGTGCAAGGCTAGCAGAACATGAACACCTGGCAGCTGCAGACCTTCAAGGAATATAGATGAGCATAAAACTATGAAGAAATTGACTCACAGTCTTCAATAAACCAAAGCCCTGAGCAAACACATTATCAAAACCTTTTCTTCTCTGTATTTTATTGGTTTCTGTCAGGACTGCACACGCCAGTCTTAACAATGGTCTACTGATAGCGAGTGACAAATTCAATGCACTACATAAGTGAAAATACAACAATAAGTGCAGTTATTTAAATTATGTTAAATATCAAGTTAAAAAAGGATAATTGTGAAAAATAAAATATAGTAAACATAGATACATGAGAAATTAACATCTAGTTCTATTATTCATCATACGAAGGACCACAAAGCGCAGAGCGCCCTAGGGGTCATGGTGGTGAGTTTCTGAGCTAATCCCAGCTGTCACTGACTGAAAAGCAGGGTAGTGCCTGGACAGGTTGCTGCAGATCTCAGATCTGCAGCCTTTTATACAGATGCCTACAGTAACCAAATTCATCATTCTGTCTGATCCAGACTGGTTGTGTGTGAGTTAATACAGTGCCAATACAGATACACCTACAATCATGAGTGTATTAGGGGAGAACACAGAGATGATGACATATTACATGATGTATTTATTGCTAATTGCTCCTCTCAAAAGGCAGAGCACTGACAGTATGCTGCGGGTGTCCTGACACACTGCCTAGCTCTGCTGCTGAGTTATGCTATGGTTGTGCATATGGTATTCATAGCATTTAACCATCACTGTAATGTGAGTACAGTCAGAATTATAAACAGCTGAAGCTACATGTATAACCTGTCTCAATCAGCCTCAGCAGCAGCCAGTGTAGCCCATTTACAATACTGAGAGCTGGCTAGCTCTGTTAGGTAACTGTATCCCTCTAGCTACAGTGCTACATGCTGCCCAGCTTCTACTGCTAAAGGTGAATATATTTTGGATGTATTACGAGAACCTGTTTGCTCTATGGCCACAGCCAGCAGCAGTATACTGCATGAAACATACTTTTATCAAAACACAGATGCATCTTTGATCATGGATCAGATGGAATGCAAATGTATTGAAGGTAAAACTAAAGTACTATAAGGTAACACAAAAATAGCTCAGTAAAAGACTTCACCATGACCGTTAGGAGGCTCTGTATCAGAGGAGTCAGCTGAATATGCTACTGTACTGATAGAAACCTAAAGTTCTCTAACACAGGACTGTAACCCTGAAATGATGTTGTGATAACTCTCTAGAAGAAATATTTGTGGGTGTATGTAGCAGTAATTGAGCTCTAAAATTCCTTCATTGTTAAGTGTGACCAGGTTAGTGCCAAATAACAAAAGACACAACAGGTTAAGCTGACAGCAGTCACAATTTCTTCTACAACCCATGCCGTGTCTTTAAATAATTAGAGATGAGTTAAAGCTCTTCACTGCTGCTGTAATACACAGGGACAGCCATACCCACACTCTACCCTCTGTATACAACAGCGTTCAAAAATAACTGAGCTAAATATTCAGAACCCAAACTTTATTTCTCATGCCAGTATTTCTAACAGATAGGACAACGAAAACAAACAGGGAGTCAAACAGAATGCTGCAGAAGATTTGGGTGTCTGTTTAAGATTTTCACATTGTTAAATATTCATGCGACTGCTGTCAGTCAAAAATGACAGTGAGTATTTAGGTTACTTTAGAGGAAGAAGACCCAATTAAATGTGACATGTGACATGTCTTCCCTAAAACTTCCAGAACTAATAAACTTGATTTATGATGTGGGATAGGGATGATCTTCTTGTTCATGGATAGTGATGGCAGAAGATTCACACACATGCACATATGAATCACACAGAGAACAGTAAAAACTCTACCTAAGATGACGTAATTTAAAACCTCAATCACTGCTTGTCCAAATTTTATTTCTTACCTTTCGGACAGGTTTTTACTCTTTTCTCCATCACTGTTTCCATCCTGGTCTCTTTACTGTGGCAGGCTGCTCCTTGTCTTTGGCTTTGGCCAGAGGCTGTTACTAGCATTCAAAATGTTCAGCAATGGTAATATATGGTAGACAGTTGAGTAATCTCTGGCAATGTGGCAGCATGTGTATCTGTGTACAGTAGGTTTGAGTTGTACTGAGCAGTGTCTCTTCAAGGTCTCATATTATATCCCTTTTGTGGATTCCTCAGAATGTGTCTCTAAATTTTCATGTTGAAAAACTGCAAATATTTGTTTCTGAACTGGCTGAAAGTTTGCGCTCAGAGCCTTGCTGTGAAAAGACACAGCAGTGATTAGACAGTGCTAATCGCTGCACCACCATGTCACCCAGGCAAGTTAAGCCATTGTGGGTGACCACAAAATTACCAGGTTAATTTGTAACAGCTGAGGGTATCATAATTTTGTATCTTTGCAAACAAAGATGAGTCATGGCTCACTACTGCCAGATTTGGTAGAATAGACTACCAAGACTGCAGATTATTTAGATCTTTCAACACCTGCTGTACCTAATGCAGTGAAAAGAGTCAAGGACTTTGAGGAAATCTCAGTGCACAAAGATCAAGGAAGGAAACAACTGTTGAATATGTGTGAACTAAAGCCCTCGGGCAGCATTGCATGAGAAACTGTAATACTACCATCATGAATATAGCCGATCACCCAACACTCTGGCTGTATCCAGAAATTTTCTCACCAGCTTAGCTATTACGTCATCTACAGACCACTAAATCATGTCAATCTGTCAATCATGTCAATCTGCAATGTGTATTTTGTTAATGGCTAATAATAGTGACTTTTGATCAAAAACTAATTCTAACCCTGCTCCTAAAACCTAGTCTTAACCCTGAAAACCCTCTAAACTTGTGAGGACCAGATAAAATGTCCTCACAGGTTCTTCATCAGTCAGAATCATGAAACTGATGAAGTCCAGTTGCTTTAACTCAGCTTCCAGATACAGTAACTTCACCTGGCTGACTGAGAATCTATCTAAAACATAAGCTGTCCACACACACAAACACACATTCAGTAAAACAAATGATTTGTGCTGTTTTCTCTGCTCAGATGCTTCTCTGAAGTCAGAGTTTGAAATAACAGATGACACAGAAAATAAACTCTTGTCTGAGTTTGTAATGTTCACAAACATAAACTGTGCATTTGTCTTTGGATAGCAAACAAAAACAAAACAAAAAAAATCACAGTTTCTCTGAATGTACTGTAACATCTTTTTCTGTAATAATATCCTTATTTGTAGTTTCCTGTGAATTGTAAAGAAATAAACCAAACTCAGCCTCGACATGCAAAGAACGAGGAGATCTACCTTTCATCTCTGCTTTTTCTTGAACTCAGACTGAGAACATTTTGAGTGGTGACATATTAATTACAGATTTAGGTATTTGCAATACAACAGCTGTTTAATTTGCATAAAGAAAAGAAATAATGGTAAACAATGGAGCATCGTGGAGTGCTACTGTGTATGATTTGGACTTTGTTGCCGTTTTTAAAAAACCCAGTCTGGTGGATCATTAGGAAGAGCAGCTTGGAGCGCTGCGCTTGCTCTGATACCTTCCTCCAGACTGAAGATGATTTATGAGAAAGAGATTTCATATTCCTCTTAATCTTCTTTGCTCTCTGAATACTTTTGAAGTATCCTCAATAACATTTGATCTATGAAATATGCTTAAAAATGAATTGGCTGGCTTACATTTTCAGAGTGTTGTTAAAAAACTGTGGATTACTGGTCAAGTGAATGGGCTCTCTCATATTATCTATACTGCCTCATGTGGAAAGCACTTCTCACATCTGGCTATTGTTGCAATGACATGGTAATAATTACGTTAGATTTTTGGTATGTAACAGAGTATGTTACTCCTGAATCAGTTCCAGGTCAAGGAAGACAAATGTAAATGAGCTGGAGAAGCGCAGATGATTTTGCTATTTTCCATCTTCTCCTCAGTGACAGATCAGTTTTCAAGTAAAACTATATAAATAAATCAAAGACGAGCTGAAGTGATTTGCTTAGTACATTTTCATAGATTTTCATGTTAATATTTGTTTTAATAATTTCTTTTTTATTATGAGGAGTTTTTAGTTTTACTGTTAGAAATCTCACACTCTTTGAAGTGTTGACATATTGTTTGTGGATGTGTTGAAGTCTGTAACAAAATATGGCTTTTTATGGAAATTTCATCTGTAGTTTCTCAATTTGCCTGTGCCATTATGTTAGTATGTCTGTTTGTGACGGCCCTGGATGCATTAATTAAGCATATTTCTGCTTGCTGGATGTGCATATTGGTCTGTGTCTGAATGTAGTTCTCTGCTGCTCTATTTGCTTTCTTTTTCAGTCCAGACTGTTAGTGCATCACAGCTTGATTACTTGAGTGCTTTTCTTAGTGGCAAATGTGTTTACATTTTGTGGTGTGGTGCATCTATGGAATAGTCCATTTACCTGTAATTTGAGGTGGTGGTGGGAGTGGGTAGGTGCTAAATGACCAGTATGGAATACATTTTGCCATTTTCCTGAAATGTAAGCTGTAAAAGTGAAGCTGCAGCCTACAGGAAATTCTTTATTCTTTTCATTCATTCATTCATATCACCTCCGCCTGCTCTTGTATTGTATTCCACTGTACACTAGACTAGTAAAAGAAGAAAAAATGAGAATTTAAATTCCTCACTGAAATGAATTTTTCAACAAGGTTTTAAAATATTATAATCCACTCATAATGATGACTTCATTCTAGAACTAACAGCTCCTCATTATAAGATGCTGATTCTACACACATCATTTGAATTCAGAGCCCGGGCTGAAAAACACTTTTCCTCAGGGGGACTTTGAATCCAGTTATCGAACAGTTATCTGTTTCTACATCCTCATACAAAAATATCTTTGTTCAGTGCAGAAAAGACAGAAGAATCACGCTATGATTTTGTGATTTTGATCAAGGAAAACTGTAACAAATGTTTTAAAAGAAGGACGAGAGTGGAAGAATTACACAGAATGGAAGTAAGCCATCTACATCCGTCA
>OMLM01003824.1:9188-26740 GCA_900302695.1 Helostoma temminkii | reverse complement strand
CATCTACATCCGTCAGGATCTACACCACAGATATACAGTTGGTAAAAACACTTTAAAGCATGCCTGGCTTTCCCTTGATGTGTACACCTATTGGCAATATATAGTTCTGCAAGTATCATACTAATATAAATGATTTACTTTAAATATAACCTAAGCTTCTGAATTTACAGTATAGTAGTTTATGGGACATTGTCCACCAACAGAGCTTGTTCTTAGCATCTGCTCTATAGGTCAAATTGCATTTTATCGTCAACTAAGATATTGCAAAACAGGCCTATGCAAATTTCTACTAAATGCATCATGAAAATAGATGAAAGAACATTTATTATATCATGCTGAATCCCCCTTTTCTTCAGCTTTTTCCACTTTCCTTTTGTAGACTTAATCTATATTTTCTATTACACTTTCCTTTTGTAGACATAATCCATATAGAGTAATGCCATCACAGTATTCTCCATCAGACTCAGCTCACATTTATAAATGTGTCACATATAGTCTTGAGGTTGCATTTGATTCTTGGCAATGTATTTTATATCCAATGATAAACGAGCAAAGACGATGATGACCTTCCACTGAAACTTTAAAGTTTGCTCATGTGCGTCACAGCACATTCAGAGACATATAGTAGCTCGGGCATTTTTAATAAAGACTTAAATGGCCATGATTGGTAAACCAGGAGGACGCAGAGCAACAGAACATTAGCCTCCCATTAGGGCCACAGTAGAGTTTGCTAAATGATTCGGCTTCAGGCCACCCCTTTTTAGATCATGGTTGCAGCTGTTGCGGTATACCTGAGTGAAATGACTGTTCACACCAGACAAAACAAACTGCACCAAGAAGTAAAGTGAACTTGAGTTTGATATAAATGGTCTGAAGCCTGTAGGTGTGAAAGCGGTCTAATGGAGAGTGGGACACTGAGAGATTCTCTACAACCTAAGTGTCCATCTTGTGTCATTACTTCAGGAAAGGCTGCTGCTGCTGCATTAGTGACAGAAATGTGAAACACTGGCTAAAAAGGGGTCATAGAAGTTAGAATGTGGTAATACTGTAGTATGTCTGATGTCTGATGTCTGTGCATTCTTTTAGGAATAAAAAAAAAAGAAATCAAGTTTATGTGAAAACATCAACATTCAATTTGTGTGAAACCGAGTACTAAAGAAAAGCAATTTGCTTAATGCCAGTATTCGAGTCGAGACACATCAGATTGAGAAATGCGGCTCATTTATAGTCAATTCTGTAAGTGTTGCAACATAAAGACTAATTTCTTTGTTTTTGCTGTGCACTGAAAACATTTGGCTTTATGACCATAAGACAGATATGACAAAAGGTCAGAATTTGATGGTATGTTACACCTCAATAGATTAAAGATACTGTTGCACCTCATCCAAATTTGTAAATGTACTCAAACTGTCATATACAGTACAAGTATTACTTGTTACACAGATGTGTCCTATGAGACTGAATTTCAAACAGCAACCAGCTCTAAATTACTACTCTTTTAGTATGGAGTTTTTTAAGGATATGTTCTTGTTATGTTTTAATGAAGGATAAACAAGAAAACCAGGAAGCTGTCTATGTAAGTAAGGCAATCTGAGAAGAGAGGCAAACAGGCAGATGAAGAGGCAAAAAAACAACGAGGCACTGCACAAATACAACAAATTGAAATGCCTTGAAAATGATAGAGACCGGAGTACTGAGCAACATGCACATAATGGGCCAGCTAAGGGAAACAACAACAGCTGATGACAAAAGCATTGTGAGAGCTGTTTAGTCTAATACATCACTAACAACCTCCACAGAGCAACAGGACTTCATGAGCAGAAATATAGAAGCCATACCACAAGATGAAGAACTAAGAATTGGACAGATTTTTCTTTTTTTAAGTCTCAGTGTTAAAAAGTTGTACTCTGCAATCTGTGGTAAACAAATATGTTCGTGTTGAAATGTCAGGTGCTGACATGTTAATTCGTATTGTTGACAAAGATTTACATCCAATAGCGAACTTACTAAAGATCATGTGTCCCCGAATCATTATCTTTCACTGCTCCTACAATATTTACACTCACACTGTCAAGGTAATGTGTAAAGCAGCTACTAATGAAAACTACATACTGCCATTTGTTCTGATTAATTAAAGGAAACCTTCAGGAGCAGGAGTCTCTAGTCCCCTGATGAAGAGGCAAATATTAACATCAAAGCGTTACAGCAGCTCTTTGAAGACAACGGTTCAAGTTAAGTAACATTAAAAAACGACCAGGCTTGGTTTCAGTTAGTGTGCAGATAAAATGTAGTTTGAAGGGGGAAAATAAAACATAAAGCACAGAAAATAGGTACACACTAAGATGGAGTGATGGGGTAAAGCTTCAAAAAAGGCAAATTGAGACAAATCAGTTCTATTTTAGAGGTTATTATTTCAGACAAAATGACAGGTGGTGTTATATAATACAGCCTCATATGCAGATGTATGCATATGCATATCTCTAAAAGGTCCAAAAAGGGAAAACAAAAAAAGCTTTTCTCACTGACATCTTGATATTGTTTTTCCAGCTACAGTGTATAAGGGCAAAATCCCCAGACAGTAAAACGATGTCAGACTCGCTGAAGCTCAACCTCTGCAACACTTCATCCGTTAAAAGCTGCAGCTATGAGAATGAAGACAATGACACATTTTTATGTATATAAATATATATAAGTACTGTATGTGAGGGTGGAAAACACTGAAACACAGCTTAAAGAAGGAAACAGAAGAAGCTGCTGAATCTCAAATGTAATCAGACTCAGAGTGAGAGAAAAAATCTACAGCTATCATCCAAACATCATATTGGATGGATCTCTCAGCAATGAGACACATCACTAGACAGCACAGTTCACTCTCTGTGTCGATTATACATCTGCAGTCATCTGTTTTCTCTGGCTATGATGAATGTAGTGTCTTTGGGTATTTTTTTGTAGCCTTCTAGCAGTACATTAAATTACATTTTAAATTCAGGGCAGGCAACAGGCTAAAGATGATCTCAACAAAAGGAGAAGAGGAGAAACCCAAGTGATAGTTACTAAGTAATACTGAAGACTCTAGGATTCACAATTTTACACCCTCTACTCTACTGGTATAAGGACTGTACAGCGATACACCATTCATTATCCTTAGTCCTAAAGCGAAAAGAACACCCAGAGTTACTAATAGAGTGGCAGAACAACACAGGTGGTGGAGAGCATACCTTACTGCTGCTGATATTTTGATTACAAATATAAAAGAAGAAAATACAATACAAATGGCATGTCAGGTTTTAACATATCGTCCATCACTCACTCCCACCCTGCACTAGGTCTCTTTCTCTTTCCCTTATTTTTCTTAATGCTGTGTCCCACATTCTTCCCCTCTATCTCTCCTCCCATGTTCATCTGCCACCTCACACCACCCAGGCAGCTTGCCAGCATCAGAAAAGTGAATCCAATATGCTTGGTCAGGGTGTGTTGCTGTTCTAGGTAGAGTGTTCCTGTGGGAGACAGAAAAAGCTAATTGATTCAATACTCAGCTCCCTGAGAAGGCCCAAATCAGCTCTATTAGTACAGTCATGGTTGGAGTGAAAAGAGATCTGTGAGGTCAGACAGTGCAAATTAATATACAGGTGATTCAATTTTAAACTAAATAAGACTGTCGGCCTCAGTATTGCAGTGTGGAGCATCTTAATACATTTCAAAGCTGTATACTACAGCACTCAGGTAAAAGCCAACAAATGTCAGTTCAAAAGGTATGAAACAGCAGATTCTTATTACCTTTGAAGATAAAGACCTGTTCTCCAGGAATAATGACAAGCTTCTGCTTAGTGTGTCTATAGCGCAGAAGACCATGATCCACTTATACATCACAGTGGCATAAGATAATATAATTTACATTATCAGTCACTTACATTGAATATACACTGCTCAAAAAAATAAAGGGAACACATAATCATTCCAATGTCAATCTAAGTCCATCACACTTCTGGAATATCAACCTGTCCAGTTTGGAAGCAACACTGATTGTGAATCAATTTCACCTGCTGTTGTGCAAATGGAACAGACAACAGGTGGAAATTAGAGGCAATTAGCAAGTGAACCTCTATAAAGGAATGGTTCTGCAGGTGGTGGCCACAGACCATTTCCCTGTCCTCATCCTTTCTGGCTGATTTTTTGTCACTTTTGCATTTTGCCAGTGCCCTCACCACTAGAGGCAGCATGAGGCACTGTCTGCAACCCACAGAAGTTGCTCAGGTTGTGCAGCTCATCCAGCATGGCACAACAATGTGCACTATGGCTTTGCTGTGTCTCCCAGCACAGTGTCAAGAGCATGGAGGAGATACCAGAAGATAAGCCTGTACCCCGGGAGATGTAGGAGGGCGTAGGAGGCCAACAACCCAGCAGCAGGATCGCTATCTGCTCCTTTGTGCAAGGAGGAACAGGAGGAGCACTGCCAGAGCCCTACAACATGATCTTAAGCAGGCCACTAATGTGCATGTTTCTGCTTAAACTGTCAAAAACAGGCTCCATGAAAGTTGTATGAGGGCCCGACGTCCAGGCCCCACGCCCACAACTGGGGCCTGTGCTCCCAGCCCAACACCGTGCAGGCCGATTGGCATTTGCCAGAAAACACCAGGATGGCAGATTCGCCATTGCCATCCTGTGCTCTTCAGAGTAGAAACGCAGTGGAAAACATTCTACTGCCTGCAGCATCCTCCAGCTTGACCAATTTGGTGGTGGGTCAGTGATGGTCTGTGCAGCCATTTCCTTGGAGGGCCACACAGACCTCTATGTGCTAGCCAGAGGTGACCTGACTGCTATTAGGTACTGGGATGAGATCCTCAGCCCCATTGTAAGACCATATGCTGGTGCAGTGGGCTCTGGGTTCCTTCTGATGCATGATATCATGTGGCTGGAGTGTGTCAGCAGTTCCTGCATGATAAAGGCATTGATGCTATGGACTGGCCTGTCCGTTCCCTAGACCTGAATCCAATCGAGCACCTCTGGGATATCATGTTTCGTTCCATCTACCGACGCCACAGACTGTCCAGGAGTTGATTGATGGCCTGGTGCAGTCTGGGAGGAGATCCCTCAAAAGAGCATTCGTTGTCTCATCAGGAGCCTTATTTTGAATTGTCTTGAGGAATTTCCACAGAAGTTGGATCAGCCTGTGATCTGACTTTTCCACTTTTATTTTGAGTATGATTCTGAATCCAGACCTCCATGGGATAATGATTTTGATTTTGATTTCCATTGATCATTGTTACATAATTCTGTTGTCAACACATTCCACTATGTAACAAATAAAGATTTTCAACTGGAAGATTTTATTCATCGAGATCTAGCATGTGTTGTTTAAGTGTTTCCTTTATTTCTTTGAGCAGTGCATTTTTCAAACTTAAAAAATCCTTATGGAATCAAAGTATCAGCAGTGGTTTATTTTTTAACATCTTGGTAGCATTTGCATCTCACAGTAATGCTTTTTCGAAAAAAGCCTGAAAAAATAACACTCACCAAATCATTTGTAACCCATAAATAATCAATGTGACACCCTGTTGTGTGAGTGTATGATAGTGTTTGGGGCTTCTTGATGATCTCTCGGGTGCCACTGTATTAAAGAATAGATGGCATCATGGTCACAGTCATGACCACATAACAATGTGGACAGTGTCAACAGCTCTTCTGTCACTGTCAGCAATTGCCTCACATATTTCATCACACTCAGTTTGACAGGCATTGTATGGTTCATTTGATTCCCTGAATCCAGGACCGTGGTTCTGGCACACTGTCGACATGGATCAAAGACTTTGTGCCTTGCAGGGATTCATTACTCAATACTCAAAACTCTGGAAACTCATTGTCTATACAGTAACAGTTATGCTTCAGGACATAGCCACATGTTATCTAACATTTACACTGCAGTAAGTAATGTGAAATGTCAGGCTGGAAGCTATGGGCCACATTTAGACAGGACCATTAACGTAAAAAAAAAAAATGCATGCTAAGGAAATGTACTGTAATTTAAAAAAACAAAACAAAGTGTAGGTAGGATCTCTCTAGCAACAACAGTATTAGTTTTATTTTGTAATTAGATGATAGTTAGCATTTTCTGTGAGATGCAAATGTTATAGGCTACATTGTCATTATGAAATTACAATAAATTAGAATACTTCATCAACATAAATTGCAATTATCTGATAGGTTAGAAGGGCAAGCATCACTGAAAAGTGTAGTCATTAATATCTCACAACTTTTGGAGCACTGTTCACTTCTAGAATGGGGCATGTTGGGTGGCAGCCAGTTACGGCTGCTCCTCTCTGTGTGTTGTTTTTGGTGAGACATCTTCCTCCTACTCGTGTGTGTTTTTCTGAGATGATGGAAAGAAATGGACTTTGTGTCATTTTTCTGATCCCCTCCATTTGTAAGAGGACTTTTGGTGATTTCATCTGAAGGTACATGTTACCATGGATACAGCATTGTTTTTACACATGGCAAATGCTAGCATGCCATTAGCTACTAGCTATAAGCACTGCAAAAGGGGCAGAGGCGTGATGCTGGGGAGAAGTGTCTCTCCAGTAAAACGGACGAGACATCTGCATTGAAGTACCACAGTATAACATGGCCAGTAATGCGAGACCTTTCTGACATCACATTTTAAATTGTGACAAAAGAACAATAGATCGTCTGGAACTAATACTTAAAACACTATCAGTGTCTCAGTATTACAGCAATGACAATACAGGAATACAGTAATACACGATAACCAGATGTAGAAGAAGGACACATGTAATGCAGCCATCATGTACAGTTATGTCTTCTCTGCTACAAGATATTTACTATGTCTGCTGTAAAAAATTGCCTACAACATGTTAAGACAGTGGAGAAATCTGATGTTTTCCAAATTAAAACATATTAATGTCTACAGTTTTTGGCCAATTTTGTGTGTTTATGTTTGTGTGTGTGTGCATGAATATTTGTACCTTTTTTTACCTGAACTGATTGATTCTTCCCCCTTCTCTGTCTGTGTCTGTTATCTGTGACAAATGTCTGACTGTGACAGACTAAACATGTCGATCTAACACTCCCAGCAGAAAACCTTTAACTTTATTGAAGTGTCACACCACCATTCTTCATGCACCTCACAGACACTGAAGGTTTTAACATACAGGCTAAAAAAGAAATTTTGTTTCTTTGTTTTTGTTTCTCTTCACTTTGTTCTTCAACAGAGGAAACAAAGCAGCAGGTTGAGGAAGTGAGATTTACAGAGAGAGAAAACGAGGATGGAGAGCTTCTCATACACTCCATGATGCCTTGTGAAAACATTGTGAAAGGGAGTATACTGTATAATAATGTAGGTTGCATGTTTGGCTGCAACAGTGTTGCAAACTACTGATATGGCTGTTTGCCTGTAGGACCTGTTCAGGATGCACCACCTCTATCTCAGTGGCAGCTGGAATAGGCTCAGTGACCCTTAAGAGGGAAAGCAGTTAGGATAATGGATGGAGTACAACATCTGACAGCTGACAAAAAAGTTTTGTTAGTTATTAAAAATTTTTGTCAGAGAGCTCCATTGGGTCACTGACACAATCCTGTAGGTGTTGACTGTAGATCTGTCAGAGTGGAGCCATTGAAGCCTGAAGAGAAAATAAATAAGAGATAAGAGTTGACCTGCAGATCTGCAACCTCCAGTTGAGTGAGAAAACTGACAACCTCATGACCCCATATTCTGCTGCTCTTTTTTTTCTTTGCTAACACCAAGTCATAGTTCAGGTATTTATGGAGTATACTCTCCCTCCAGCTTCCAGCTGCAGCATTCAGCTGAAATGTCCTGACAGAAAAGCAGAGAGATGAACAGTTCTCCTGAGGATTATCCTGCCGAGTCTCTACTGAATTGTTAGCTCATTCACGTCCACATCTCCTGTCAGACCAGGTCATCCATCCAAACCAAGACGACCAAGCATGTTGGCCATGTCAGACGAGTATAACTGTGTTTCTGGTGCATATCGTCAGATCATATTTTCATCTTGTTTTGTGAAACACTGCTCCATTCTCAACTCTCAAACCATACAGGAACTGCAGACTTGTTTTCTACTTTATTCCAATATGGTAAACTATGTCTCTACTACTATGAACCATGACGCTATTCCTTAACAACACCCACAACTTAGGGGCAAGTGTCTTGTGAGGTTACTGCCATACATGATGTTGCTCAGTACTCATTTAGAAATGTAAGAATGATGCTGGAAAACAAACCACAGCTGCAACATACAAGGTTCAGATGTGGCACAGGTGAAACCGTAGAGTCAAAGATGAAACTAGGGCTTAGCCCCTAATAAACCAAAGACAGATGTGCCGGGGCTTTAGACACTGTGTCAGATCAACACTGTTCACTCAGCAGATGTCTTTGTGCATCCAATTGTAAACTTTTCTTTAAATTACCAAAATTATTTTTTAGTTTTAAATCCTTCACATAATTTCTAGTAAGCCTAAAATGTGCTTGTTCTTCCCACTACAAAGTGAGCTGTTTAATTAGCTGCTTTAAATACATTTAAAAATGTATTCTGTTGTGTAGTACAACCTCCTCTCATGATTAACTTGATTAGGGAAACATACAAACCTGCAAACAGATATTCAGTATAATGTATAACTATCATTATGATCTCTATGTTTAAGCTGTTAGCAGCTCTGCCATTGGATAAGCTGAATATGGCAAAAACAATTATTACACAAACTAAACAAATGTCAGTGCATTGATAGAATAATACAAAACAGATGACACAGTGAAAATGAGAAAGAGGCTTTGATCACTGCAACGACTTAACAATGAAAAACTAAATGTTTCATCCACCCAAAACAAAACCAGGTTAAACTGTGAAGCCGACTCCCTCCATAGCAAGCGGCTGATAACATACAGCACATACAAAGGGACAATTAAACACAGAGATGAAGTCTCATGAATTCATACTAGCTTTATTCTACCTGAATTTGAAAATTCAAAGACAACCACTGAGGATAAAATAAATAAAGAGACAGAACCTAAAAAATCAAGCACATGAAAAGAAGCATTTGATAAAAAATATAACTATAGAGTCAAAAATGTGAACTCTATTAATAAGGAATAAAAGGACACATCTAAAGGTGTCCTTCGTTTCTCTTTTAAAGTCGTAAAAACTGGCAGGTTGTGTGTGCTCAGTCTGTCTGAACGAAATTAAATGAATGGAAACACATTCAGTCGTGAGATGAGGGGAGACGTGGTTATATAAGATTCAGTCTGAACAGCCTGATGCTTGATGACAGGGAGAAAACAAGAAATAGAGCTCAAAAGATTTGAAAAGAAAAAATGGTAAATCACACATCACACAATCAGTAAAACAATAAAATAAAGTATTTTTCCACCAACATATCTCATCTTACAGGACAACATCCAGTTTCTCTGACTAAAGCATTGCTGATTTTTGTCTTTTTTATTATTATGTTTTGGCACTCAGTACTTGGTTTAAGGATACACTGCAAAAACGTATTACTTAGATAAAACCTCATAAATGTGCAGCAAAATTTTTCAAGCAGCTTTTGAGGATTGGTTGAAAAAACAGGTTTTAGGTTAATATTAGCAAAAAGACCATTTAGAAGACATGTTACGTGAGCTTACAAACAAATAGTGTAATGTTACAATTTAGCTGTTTATAATAATACAAATACAAAAGCAAGTACAATAATTAGTAATGGTAAATAATACTTGTTAGTCTCACTGCCTTATGTAGTAAAGTTAAGCAGATTCAACCATAGCTTAAACCTAAATATGTTAAAAGATTGTTGTCTCACCAAACATAGAAATATTAAATATCACATCATAAAAATACATGTTTATTAACCTAGTCTTTATTTATGCGTGACACTACAATCTGAATTGTGATACCTGGAGAAATGAGTGTTCTAATGTAAGTCGGTAAAAAAGCCTGCTGATTGAAAGCAATACAAAGATAATGAGAGAAAGAGATGATAATGATCCTCTAAACCAGAGTGTTACAGAATCAATTCTGGAGAAAGGAAACACACTGGATTTGAAAACAGAATGGAAGTTATGTTCTCAAACAGCTGGGGAAGTACAGACAGAATAACATCATAAACGATAATCCTCCATGCCTCATTCCCCGCATCACATCGGTGTGTTATTCATTTCACAATTTCAAGGTGTAAAATAGGAACAAAATTATGGCAAACAGAATAAAGTCAATGATGACAAATGAAGCCCTCAGAAAATGCCAAAGCTGATAATGAAACAAGTTTTTCATCCCCAGTACTAAAGCTGTGAAGATGCTGAAAGTTTTTTATTGCCTTGAAATGTCAGAAAGAAAAAAAAAAAAATAGCAGCACTTTATTAAGAAAACAATTCAAGCAAATGCTTAGTTCATCAGCCTGCTAATCTAACCTTTGGCTGTTTAGTTCAGTAAATCAGTACTGTGGATACAACTAATTTGAATAAAACTACTGCTCAAGGAAAATCGTCTTAAAATTCACCCTTTACACGCCCAAGTGTAGACACACTATATACTATAATCCTGAGATAAAACAGAGCAAACTTCACACAGTGGACCTCTCTGCTTTGTTCTGCAAAGCACTTTCCTACTCCACAGTTGTTCTACTAATAAACTGAACTCCTGGTTACTTTGATATCTGAAATGAGCTGAAACCCATTTCAGCTGGAACAGCCAAAAACATTCCACAGCCAAGTCAAGAGGAGATTTAGACGTTCTATCCATTCACATGGTGCATTTACTTATGAGGAAAAGAATGTGAGTGGAGTTCCCCATCATCACTTTGAATCTCCACAGTACTGTTTATTACAGCATTAATCATTGCTCCAGATGTACATTATTAATATACGGCAACTTAGCGGAACTGTGAAAGAGCTCATAAAGAATAAGGTGGACAAAGACAGTGTCATTTCCATTATCTCACTACCTTATACATTAGCTTCTCATGGATAACTGAGCCACAACATAAACATGGTCAACACAACAAAGGATTGAATCAGCATAAAGCTCATGGTTGTACATGCGTGTATGCGGTTGTATGTGTGTATTTGTACTGTATGTATATGAATGTATGTTCTAGCTGTGAGGCGACAGCACTAACTACTACATGACCTTGCCACCCGCATTGTGACTTTCCATAAATGTAGAGCTTTATTAATTCATTACATATGTTACAACCTTTTTTAAATAGCTAGGGGGGGAAATGATGAGTAAAACCATATGTGCATGTATAGGTATGTGTTGTCAGCTAATGTGGTGTCAGATTTTGTTGTATATATTTACATTTACATTTAGTCATTGGGCAGACTCTTTTATGCAAAGTGACTTATAAAGTGAGGTATGAGGCAAGCACAAATGTGAGTAAACAAGAAAAACATGAAGTAAAATGCTATCAGAAGAAGCGTGTCCATTTTACAGTATAGTAGCATAGTTCAAGAAAGAGAAAGAGTTTTTTTAAGTACATAGTTGCAGAAAGGTTTTTTCAAGTGCATAGGAAGTTGCGGGAAAGTTCTGTATTTTTTAGCAGTTTTTTGAATATTGGGAGTGAGGCTGCTGACTGTGAAGAGTTAGGTAGCTTATTCCACCATGTTGGGACCACTAAGCTGAAGAGCCTTTGTTTCTGGGAGAAATTGTGCTCTGTACATGCAGCATCATTCTGTCTGTCTTAGAAAATGGATCCCTCCTCTGATGCTCTTCCTGAGACTTCATCCATTATTCTTTTTTTTTGTTTGTTTTTGTTGTCATTATGGTAATATTAGCAATTAGCAACCCTAAAGCCCACTTAGGCAAAGTCCGCACTTGACATCTTTTAGGTAAGTAGATTGGCCTTATGCAGATGCATGTGCCATTGGTGTTATGGGAGAGCAGAAGAGAAGACTCTAAGCATAAACAGCTGAATAAAGAACAGTAGATTATATCTTCAAACGCCTTTGCTCAGCCAAGCATCACAGATTTATTTAAAAGATTATATAATAAGTTTATCTGCTCACAGTTTTGATCTAATTCCTGCCAGTATTTAGCCAAACACAACATGTTTTACATCAGTAGAGGACTGAACCAATGTATAAGACAAGAGGACAAACGGTGTGTAATTCTCTCAATTTCAGTGCTGTCACTGTCTCAGCCATTTGAAAGCTCTTACTGCAGGACAGACTGTCTTGTGTTCTAATTTTCAGCAGTCATCCAGCAACACTAATCTGAGTCCACCTAATTTAGACAATAACTGAATTGTGGCACTTGCACTTGACACTGTCAGTCTGAATTTAAGAGTCTGTCTGCCTCAGTCATTTCTGTCACCTGATATTCCTTCCTGCTGATATGTTTCCTCCCCTTGTTATCTTGATGTCCTTATAGAGAAAAGGTGAAAAAGAGAAGGAAAAAAGATGATGAGGACGGCAGAGCAGCTGTGAAGAAGCAGCTCCTATGGGAGTTTACCAGCACCCAGTATTCATCTGCTGTAATGTATAATTGATCCCAAAGCTACAAACACAGCACACACAGTAGAGAAGTTTGAGAAAGGAAAGTAAATGGATAACAACATATGATGAGTAACTGCTAAAGGAAACTTGTGGCTGTACACCACATAGAAATTAGAGCCATTTAGTGCTGATATGAAATCAATATATCAATAAGGTTGTCAGTTTCACAGCTGACTTTGAGTACCCTAATCGCTATGTTCAGATACACATTTTCAGCACTATGCATAAATTCTATTTATTTAATAATGGCAATTTAGCAGTGTGTGCTAATATGTAATAACCTTTACTGATCAGCTGTATGTAAGATTAAAGCAGAGTCAGAGAACGGAGAGCTCTGGGTGAACTAAGAGACATAAAACCCCTGAGACAAAATTATAAACTTCAATCACAGAGTTTCTACTGATTCACTTTGACCAGTCCCTGCAGCTTTGTTTCCTCTTCTTCACTCATAACTTATTCTCATTAATGCAACAGCATTGAAGTGTCTTGTAACTACCCAGAGCTCCCAGCAGGAACTATGCGGCATATACGGCCCAATTCAGAAACAGAAGCTGAAATTTTTGACCATTTGCAGAAAGAGGGATTAAGTTTGAAAGTTGATCTGAAGCAGCGCAACAACTAATGAAAGGTTCAAGGTACAGTACGACACTGAGATGCAGAAAATAAGCAGTTAGTTAACCCCTCACTGTCTCTGATAGGCTTGTCACTTTTCACAGGCTTAATATCTGAATTACTGACACTGAGACTTCAGCAAAGCTGCTATTTCCTTCTAATAGGAATCTCCTTCTTTGTTAGAACAACAGGAAACATCTCTGTAAAAGATGACTTAGCTTTATCACGTAGTGATAATAAGCGGCTCATTTTAACTGCTGGTGTGTGTGTGTACACATAGTATAGATGAGAAAAGAATAACAACCCAACAGTTAAAATCATGTTGGAGACTGTACAAGATCTTTTCTCTCTCTCGCTCTATGTGTAGATGGCGCGCATAAGAGTGGTTTTTAACTAACTGACTAGTTTTTTCTTTCACCTTATCTCATGGTTGGCGTAACCACAGTGGAGCATGGTCCACACACAGATTTGTCACAGGGTTTACAACAGAGTGCACAGGCTTGTGGACCCTCAGTGGCTGCGGCAGCAACTGCTCCACTTCCGCCCCCTTTTTAACAAGTTGATATTAACAAACATTATTCAATAGCTGCTCTATGATTATATTTGCACTTCCAGACTCAGATGAAATATTTGCATCATATGAGGATTTTTTTTTGGATTCATTTGTTGTTCCCGTGTAGCTTGTAGAGCTTTCACAACTTTATGGCATAAATGTTTGGTCATTTTACTGCTGTCTTTGTTATGTTTATAAGTCAGCTTGTCTAAAAAAATAAAATGTATAAATTAATGATCATTTTCTTCTGAGTGGCATTAAAACCCTCAAATTCATTTCAGTTAAAAGAAAGCTTGATAATTGTTACAGAATATAACTGTGCACTTAGTGAAATTTGAGCAGTTTCAGAAAGAGCTTTAATCCAAACAATAATATTAGTTTGGCAAAATTTTAACCACTCACAATTAATCTAACATTTACATTTGCTTTACAAAATGACAAAAGTTGTGATTATGAAGTCTGCAGTTTTAATTGGATACAGTGGAAAATGAATGTTTTGACTGTAGTCATGAACAGCAACGCATAAAAACCCAGCAATTATGTATGATAAAACAGAATGTTCCTCTCCAATACATTAATTTCAAATGAAGCTTTCTAGAGTGATGACACATTGTAATGTATCAGCAGTTGTTGCATGTCATGCACTGCACATGATGCTATACAGCTGTATGTCTGCTTATTGAGGAGGAGACGTTAGCTCCATTCAGTCATTTCATGCATTGATACTGAAAATTCAGTTCTCCCCAGGTTATGAATTTATTGTGCCGTCTATTCAAAATGTTCCTTAATTAGCACAGACCACTCACTTTGAGTTCATAATTACGTTGTGTTTATTATTTAGCTGCAATAAATCATTAAGTGAGAGGGGGTTGATCATGCTATTTCCATCTGACAGGCACTTCGTGTGGAGTTGTTATTCATTTCTTTTTTTTTTCCTGATTGTCGACGTTGTGTTGCTATCTGTTTGTGAGTGCTGTGACAGACTTGGGGAAGCTGCAATGAGGAATGAGATGTTTTGGATGAATGCAGCAGATTTCACATCTATGCTAAAGGTCAAAAAATATGGGGAAAGAAAAATGAATGATGATGAAAACATATATGTGCAAATCCAATGGGCCCTTTAAATGAATAAGTGCTGCATCTTTAAACAACTTTTTTAAATGGAAGAGGAATGAATAACAGAGCTTTTATGTTGCCACACTACTGTGTCTTTGCCATGTTAAGTAGGACAGTAACTTGAAGAGTAGCACCATTTCTTTTTCTAGTACAAAACAAAGGTCCCAGAAAGAGTCAGAAACGTTATAGAGAAAAAAATCAGGACATACAAATACCCAAGGACAGAAAAGGGTCACTTTTGTCAACATGACTATAAAGGGATAATACAGTAAAATCTCGCTCTTTCACATTACTCTTCCCACCTTCAAAAGCTAAAAGCTAAATAAATATCCTCTTAACGGCATCTAGTTTTACTGTCTTACCACTTAACGTCATACTTTAAAACAGATCTGTTTGACAGCCAACAGCCACATTTCACCTACAAAGGACAGTATAATACTGTTGCTATTAAGGCAATTAATGTTAATGTGAAGCAATAAGAAAGTCTCTTTACTGATTGGCAGTGCTTATACTCCCTGTGGCAGCTCCAGGGAAGCAGGCTGTCACTGCCTCTCAGACAAGCAGGAGCAGTAGAGATTGAGGGCAACAGCACATGGATTTTGAGCAGTGCGAGTCTTCTCAGATTCTCTGATTGAACTGAACAGTGTCAGACGAGCAGCAAGTCCACCATTAACTGAGAAATGCACAAGACAGGATGACACAAGACTGAAGAGATGAGCAGTGGCAAAACCAAATAACACCATCATAGTCACACATGCAAAAATATACACTGCTTAGTGACAAGAGTAATACCACCTGGTGGGTAATGCTCTCATGTGTTCTGACACCTGTTGATCATCACCATCATAATATATATGTGTATATCAATTGTCTCTCTCTCTCCCACTTCTACCCAGATTCTAAAGCTGTAGATAACTTCACAGAACCAGATTGTCACTTTCAACTTTCATCATTATCTGTGCCAGTCTTGAATCTTACCTTTGGGACAAATTATGGCTCTTTGCTCCTCTACTGTTTCCATACTGGCCTTTCCTGCTGTGACAGACTTCCCCTTATCCTTTGCCAGGGCTAGAGGCTCTCAGGGCTTAATGTCTGTTGGTCGGTTTAATGGTGGGAATCTTTATGCCAGCCAGCTGAGTAACCTCTGGCACTCTAGCAGTGTGTGTGTGTGTGTGTGTAGCTGTGCTGTGTAGGTGTGGAACCTTGGCAGAGAATGTGTTGTGCTGCTCTCTCCTGGCCTCCAGCCTGCTGTGTCTCTCTTAACCTCTTTGTGGGTCACATCCACTCCTGTAGCCTCTGCTGACCCTGCCAGCATGACATGTGGCATCAAAACAACAGACCTAGATGTAATACAGCCTGTGGAGAGTGAACCTTGAGTGGTACACACAGTGTGTCTACAGATCTGTTGATGTGTGCCATCACATCTTTGCTCTCAGCAGCTCGTGGTAGGGACAGTTATGAAATGCAGCCACCAACACAAAAATACAATAAGAACTCATGAAAATGATTCTGAGATGTAATATTGAACAAGATAGCAGAAAACTTGCATCTATGACGAGTCAAAATGTGGCATTTCAAGACATATGCAGAATATAAATTACAGGAGAAATTGCTATGGTTTATAAATTTACAGCATACTTTACAGATACACCAAATAAACCTGTATGTTTAAACATTTTCACTGATCATTGCTAAAGCAACGATAGGCTGAAAGCTGTCAGTGACTCAGGAACAAATGGGGCCCGAATGGGTCAAACTCTTTGTATTTCACTTCCCTCTCTCTACCCACTGCCTTTCTTCATTAGGAAGCTAGAAAGCTTGATCACGTGATGCCTTCCCGTGAGAATTAATGGCCACGTTTAATCAAATGGCTGGAAGCTAATGGCTTTAGTGGGGCTTGGAACTGGGGCCAGAGTGGACAGACCCAGTTCAGCATCAGCTACCAATGATAAGTGAAGGTGGACATCCCTCCTGGTGAAAACGCTTGAAGGGCAGAGAAACAATGTCCACCACAAATATCCAGTTTTTGATTCACATGGGAAGCTGATGTTTAAACATTTCTGCACTGTTTAAAACACATTAGACTAGAGGTCACAGCTAAAGTGTTTTTCTACCAGAGTCCATTAAATGCAACATACTGAAGAACCAGACTTTATTTCTTTGTCATCTATGCCTGCTCGTGAAGCAAAGCTGGAAACTTCCACAACTGTCCTTTTAAAATTCTAGTTACCCATGGTTTATGTTGATAATAGCCCAAATTTAATACTCTGCAAAAAATTTGTACTTTGCAATTGATTTTTCTTACATACTGTAATTATTGTTTGTGTAACTACATGAAATGTGACTGAAATAATTGACTATAATTAAAACTAAATTGAAAATTAACTCTCTTCCCCAGAAAGTCTTAAAAGAAGACAGCTAAACAGGAAAATGCAGTGAGTTTGCACACACACACATACCCACAAATGCCGCTTCTCATCATAGGACTAGTAAATTATAGGTGTAGGGTTTTATTCGTACTCGGTGCTCTGCAGCTGAAGAAAAAAAAATATATAGCCATTCCATGATGGGGCCCACAAACCAGGGCACGTGGCAAATCTCTCGTCAGTGTGTCGAAAGCCAAAGAGGACATGATTTGCCTCCTTTCCTCTGCTTTTTGGGGTTTAATTTCAATTTTAATCAAGTTTAATTTTGCCAGACTGGCGTTTAGAAATGCCCAGTTAAAGGGCAGGCACGACACGGCCACTGCCTAGTGGG
>OMLM01003820.1:42191-58519 GCA_900302695.1 Helostoma temminkii | reverse complement strand
AATCAGTTAAGTGATAGACATCAATCCCTTTAATGACTTAACAAGGTTTATGATTTAAATAAGATCAATTTTCATATTTATTCAGTTCCTTAAAAATATTTTATGCTGAGTCTGTCAAATGAATATTTGTCTTCTTTCCAAACCCTCAAACAAAGTAAATATAGCCTAGATATTTAACAAGCCGTGCTTTGTGTGTGTGTGGGTTTTTGTCTGCATATGTATGAAAAACACAATACCTGACAGGTCACTGAATTCACACAATTTATTTCATTAACCAAGCTAGATTATTTCCCCTGTTTCTGTATTTATGTCTGCAACTTAATGTTTTTATTTGTTAGATCTATGGCATTCTGACAATGAACAAGCGCACTCAATTATTGGAACAGCTGCAGTTTGTCCAGTTGAAATGCACACCTCGAGGTTAGAGACTGTTTCCCTTCGCCTCACTATGCTGCACCACCTGTGTCTGATTCTGCTTGGGTTGTCTGTCCTCTTGCTTGCACACAAACCTGCTTGCATGCAAGTGTATTAGAGGCAATCAAATGGTGGTGTTGGAATCCAGAGGGTTTCCTACAGATTTACTTAGCTGGCATAAAAATAAAGACGCTCTGCTGACATCACTCTATTTGCATTGGTGTGTGGTGTGTGAGCTTGTGTGTGTTGTGTGAGTGAACGAACACGAGGCACACCACCAAATTTAAGGCACAGAGTTTGCAGACACAAGTGGTTTTACAGGTTCCTCTCGGGATAAGGGTACATGTTATTGGCAGAATGAGCATATACAGGCTCATGTTTACATCATGAACATCACTGCTGATGAAAACGTGTGTGTGCATACACATGTGTATGAAAAAACAGCTCATCAAAAGCTTCCTCTTTCCTCACCTAACACACAGACAAACAGTATGTACAGTCTGTATATACAGTGGGAAGTCTTTCATTTTGTCTTAGATAAAACCTTCTGTATTTAAATTGTATATATGTGTGTGTGTATGTATATATAGATGCTGGTAAATGTATTACCTATGGATGACAGGTGCTAAAAGTCTTTAACACCTAAACAAAAATACACAAACTAATGCAACAGTGATCTGAGGCCTGACCTACTGACATAGCACAGAGAGCCACAAAGTTCACCACTGTGTTCTCCTCCTCTCATGGTTCAGTTTTTTATCTCGTGTCTCTGCCTGCTTCCTCTGGTGTCTCATCAGTTGCAAAACTCTTTAGGTATAGCCCAGAAAGGCCCCATGACGCCCATAATGCTGCGTGTGTGCTTTTCCACGTGGGTTGAAGAGCTGGTCACTTGTCGAAAAAAAAAAAAAAAAAAACGCGATGACGTCGAACACGTATCACTACAGCTTGAGTCATATCCTCAAATTGACAGTGTGATAATATCCTCACTGAGACAGTGGTGATTCTGTGTGATCTGATGTATTTAACAGCACATTTTGAGAAGATACGTACTTAAACTTTAACAACACACAAGAAAACAATATTTAAAGGTGGTGTTGTTTTCAAATCAATTGTGGGATTATTCTGCTTATTTTTAACGACCAGGTTTTCCATTATATACCCACAGAAAATTTTAAATACATAAAGGAACTTTTTTTTTTTCTATTTTTGACTCATGTTTGTATTTATGGAGCCCCTACAGCCATAAACGCAGCTGCCCTTTAGGTATAAATAAACTGTATTAGAGCGCCTAAAATTAATGTGTCACCCTTTTGCTGAGAGTGACATTCATAGTTTATTGGCCGCAAACTAAACGTTTAGGCTAGAATTAGTGTCTTGTTACTAGTTTTATGAAAAGGGCCCAACGGGGCTTTTATTTTGTTAAAGAAAAATGACTGACGTCGTTAAAGAAGTTATTATCCTTTATTATCCGCTTGGATGGAGGCATTTGCGAGTGATTTGGCAACAGCAGGCCCGAAACGTCCCGTATTTGACTGGACAAACATGACGCGCGGGGAACCGGAGCGATTACGGCAGAGCGCGCTCATGCTGGGCGTCAATGGGAGCAGCGCTGTGTTGACAGTTCCTGCACAGGAGCGACGAGCAAACACCACAAAACCCTGACACTCATGACTGATTAGAAGGCACTCGCTGCTCATGCACGCTCCCGTGTATGCGCAGGGACACGCACGTAAATGCAGGTGGAGAGTATTACGTAAAGGGCTTTGATGAGATAAGGCCATATAGTCCACACACACACACACACACACACACAGATGATAGGGTGGTGGCGTGCTGCTGTGGCTGTGACAGAATTGAATCAAGGGGAAAACTCAAGACATACCGACTGGCGTCTGCAGCAGTTAGAGGAAATATCTGTGTCTGCATTTGTTTGTGTGTGTGTCCGTCTGAGTGTGTGTATTTGTGTGTGTGTGTGGGATGTGCAGCAAGCATCTAGCACCACCGTGGGGTTCCATTATTATTTAATGTTATCTCATCTGCTTTGCCATCTGACTAACCAGAGTACACCCACCCACACGTTTGCAGACACACACACACAACCACACACTGACACTTGGTTCGGGTCTTTGCTGTGACCGCTTTTCCTCAGAATTGTGCGTTCTTCTGTGCGAACTAACTGTGGGAGACTCAGGGGTTGTGTCTGTGCTCCAGTATTGCTATACTCATTCACTAAAGTGCTAGAAGTATTAAGGCAGGAAATTTAGTGAATAGCTGTCAATGAAAACATTTGATCAAAGCTTTCCACATCGCTTGAAATGTCCATTCAGAAAACCTTCACATTACAAAATGTCTGACGCTTCACATGCTGAAAAACTGCCTGTTCCAATAGAGCTGAGTTTTTTTTAGTTATTGTGTTCAGTTGTTGTTTTAATAATGTTCTAGCCCTACCTTTGCACGCACATGCCTCTAGAAGCGTCTTTAATCTGTAGATTTATTGTGATGTTTCTCCTGTACTGTGCTTCTGTTGGCAGTCTCCTTCTTAAAGTCCTGCTTCTCTGTTTAAATGGGTGTTTAACTAATACATCATTAACAACAAATGATTGATGTCGAACAGCTGTACCACACTAACAACACAAAACTGCTTTTTTGAATGAGGAGTTTATTAAATACATGTGGTCTGATATGACACGCAGCTCTAACCTACATGTGTGCTCTGTCTCTCTGGCAGACATGCCCTGTGTGCAGGCTCAGTACGGGCCCGCTCCTCCAGGCTCAGCCTACTCTGGCCAGTCCTTCAGCTACCAGAGCGACAGCTACAGCTCTGACCTCATGACCCCAGACTACACCAAGCTGGACCTGGGCGGGGGCGAGATCTCTGCTGCCGCCACCACCTCCCTCCCCAGCTTTAACGTCTTTGTGGAGGGCAGCTATGAGCCCAAATCCTCCTGCCTCTACCAGATGCCTACACACAGGCCCACCATCAAAAAAGAGGAGGAGAGCTACCCGACTGCTCCGCCACTAGAGGCCATGTCCTCCTCCACCATGTACTTTAAACAGTCTCCCCCCTCCACTCCCACTACCCCGTCCATGCCACCACAGCCTGGCACCTCCTTCCTCTGGGAAGAGCACTCTCTGGCCCCACCGCACTCTCACTCCTTGGGCTCCAGCCTGGAGACAGGCCCCCTCAAGTCGCCCCGATTTACTCACTTCTACCAGCACTCACCGCCTCACAGTGGCGGCAGCGTCAGCAGCTATGAGAGTCTGGGAGGGGGACTAGTTCGTACCTCCTCCTCTTCTTCCTCCTCATCATCTTCCATCTCCCATCCTCACGGTCCACCCCTGGAGCAGCCCATGTACCCACTGCACCGCGGGGCCGGGGGTAGCAGCCTTGCTTTCCGCTCCCTGGCTCTTGGGCCTTGTGGCCCTCTACTAGGAGACAGTCTGCCCTCGCCTCCCCCACGTGGCCCACAAGGAGAGGGCACCTGTGCAGTGTGTGGGGACAATGCAGCCTGCCAGCACTACGGCGTACGCACTTGTGAGGGTTGCAAAGGCTTCTTCAAGGTAAAAAGCCTTCAAATCTAATTATTTTGTTTTGAAAGCACTCAACACTGCAATGATATCTTTATTCTTCTCTGGAGTAACTCTACTTTAAAATCAGTAGATCTCGTAGTTTCTAATTAGGTTTTGTCCACTCCTCTTTTGTCTGACTTCTACACCCTCAGAAACAAAACCTTATGCATATATTCAAATTCATGTCTGCCAGTCCACCTTCAAATATAATCTAAGGTACCGGCTGCAAACCGCTTGCATTTCATTTGAAACACTTGTCTTGTATTTGCCTTGCTCCCACTCTTCACCCTACTCTATTCTCTAAATCATCTTTAAAGTCATTGTGAAAACACAGCACACCCACAGCGATCGACTCTCCCTGCAACCAAGTGGGCAAAGTGTGCATATGCATGCTCTGTGTATGTATGTATGTGTGTGTGTGTGTGTGTGTGTGTGTGTGTGTGTGTGTGTGTGTGTGTGTGTGTGTGTTCGCTCTTGTTTTGTGGATACATTGTCTCTCAGACACCCAGGGAAAGTTGCCCTACCTTCCTGACGCTCAGTCTCTCACCGAGAGTTTAGGAGAGTGGGAATCTTCCTTGAAAATCAAAGTTTACTTTTAGCATGTTCGTAGTGAATCAGTGGCCACAAAATTGACCACAGTTCTCTGACATAATACTTGGGATGATATGAGTCAGTTTGTAATTTGGTTCAGCAAATGATTCACCCTAACATTTCTCACCTAAGTGTCTCATATCCCCAGTTGCCGCACACATGCTCACACACACAGAATATTTTAACATCAGTAAGAGATGGTTTTTAGTCAGTGACATTTTTCAGTGACATTGTGCAAGTCACAATCTCTGGTGGTACAATACTACACCTATTCAAATAAGATTAAACTCCCATTCAGTGACACCGAAGTAATCTCATTGTGCAATTTTTGAATTCTACGGTTTTCCAGCACATTTGCTACGCATTCTACTGTTTGTATGAGACGAGAGTGAAATAAATAGACGACAAGAAAAGGTAATTGAATAATGCCTCTGGTAGTTGGAAATGAATTATCCTTCTTTTCAATTAGTTTCACAATTTGATTTTTATTTAGTAATTAACAAAAGCAGCGTCTGGTGGCAGCAGGCCGTGGGCTGTCTGCTTGCTGCAGCGTTCAGCACCAACAAAGCCTGTCAAACCTCACTATGTTTCCTTTACACACACACATGCAGATGCAGCCAACCATGCACACACAAAATATTCACATAACCACATATGCATATATAGAAAAATATATGTATTTGTACAGTGGCATGTACACATTTTCAGTTACACCTTGAATTCAGGATGTCACAACAAAAACTAAAACATGCCTTTTACACGCTTGCTCTTTTTCATATTCATATTATCAGGCACATTACCTCCATTATCCTGATGGTTTTATTGTCCCCTAAAAATATTTTCCTGATTATATTTAATTATACCTGAATAGTTATTACACATTAAACTATAGTAGAAGCTTGCTGTAAATTATTGTCATTTCATTAGTGCAATTTGAAACATGTTTTCACTGTGAATTAATTTTAGCTCTTAAACAAGTAGTTTTTTGTGTTTATTATTTTAGCAGAACAATTTGTTCCATTCACTGGTTTCCATTAATTTAGAGCATTTATTCAGATTTTTAATATTAAAAACCAGATCTCAGCTGTTAGTATAATATAAACATTACATTAGAGACAACAAACACTAAAAAGTGACCTATTTTTATGCACCCACAGTCCCAACCAGTTAATTTAGTTGTACTTTATCAGTCAAAACACAGAGTCAGCTCAATGCATTGCACACATCTTGTACTTTCCATTACTTGCACAGTATGCAAGTCATGGACAGAGTGGGAGATGTCAGTCTAGTCATGAAAGACAGCTGAAAAACAACCTGGTTGGCAGCATACACGTGCACATAAATGTACATTTAACACAATGTATTGCAAGTTGATCATTTCATGCATTCAGGAAAACAGTCAAACCAGTTATACATCGCATGTAAAACTGACACTAAGTATGTGCATTGCATCATTTTTAATTAGGTTAAAAAACTTCACTGATCTCTGTTAACTTAAAAACAGGTCATAGATACTGTCCCGACACACGTTTTTCTTCACTACAAACCACCCCTGCACTTTCTGTACACGCACAGAGCGAGTCTGATTATCTCCGACTGAGAAGCAGAAGAGAGGAGGGGATGGAGGAGACAGAGGGAAGAGGAGGGGGAACAAAGTCCCTAAAGGCTTTTAATTTAAGTGAAGGTTATAAGCACATGTTACATGTCAAGAATCTGCCTGTGCATGCCTCCATTCAGACCTCACCATATCCATAGCATCTGAGCTTCTGTTCAGTTGTGAATGTGGTTTTAGCGCCCATACAGTAACTCTCAATACTGACTGAGTTAAATCCTTATACACAGTATATAACACTAGTATGTCACTAAATTGCACTTTGCGACATAAAAATCATATATTGTTTCTTTGCATAGTGAAATTCTGCTGCACAATTTAAGATTAGTACATAAGCTGCTGTTTGATGGGTGTCAGAGACTTGTTAGTTACACAGCACTGACTCTGATGTGTTGTGTGTCTGCTGAGATGCCAATCATGCTCCATACTTCATATTACAAAGTCACAAGAAGCCCAGCCACACAGACACGGTGGAGAGACCCCAACTCTCACTCGTGAGAGCTTAATTTATCAGAACCTCAATTGATTGTTTCAAATTCAGCCTTTTCTTGGAACCTGCTATCTTATAAATTAGGCCCAGAGGTTTCTGAGGGGAACAACTTCCTCCGCACACAACCACCAGGGTCACCTCAGCCTGTACCACTTTGATCTGAACCCCCACCAAGCTACAGAAAATGCAGCAGCTCCTAATGTAGAAGAGAAAGTGCAAAGTCATTTTAAGTTCTGTCCAGTTATCCTGTTAAGTATCACTTCATGTGAAAACTTTGCTGTTGGACAACCTGTACAGAGCCGATGAAAATGTCTTTAAACTTTGTGTCGCAGAGCGATAAAGATGTGAATAAATAGTGGCAAGTTGATGCGCTGTGCGTCATCCAGCCTCTCATGCAGCTCAGTTCGAACCCCCGCTAAATAGACGCAGTTTTCCTTCACCCACATTAATGACCATAACTAACTTATCCCCTCGCATGGGTCACTGACCACTGAAGGGATCAGAGGGAGACATTCACAGCGATCTGCGGTGCCATGGTAACCATTCTCATCCGGCGCTGCCGTCCATTACGCGCCAGTTCCGCACTCGCGCCAGAGCATATGTAATAATTGGTGTGTTATTGGTCTCCCGGGGGCACGGGCATGTGTGGCGCGAGGGGTTCCTAATTGGATTTATCTGTTTTGATGTGTTTTAGAGGAGAGGGGAAACCGCGACACTTCCCTTGTGTTGTTTTAACTCACTGTTTGTTCTGGTTCTACTTCATCCATATAATGAAAACACTTTGCAAATGGTACCAATTATATAGTGTAATCGCAGATTATTTTGTGTAGCAGAGCTGCAGCCGTGGCAAAGTCTTGCTCGTGAGTTTTGATGCTTCAGATACGCCTACAAAGTTGCCAAGGAGGTATCTCTGGGTTTGTCCCGCAGTTGCACACGAAGTGACAGTGTAGTTCAGTGGGTTGTTCATATTTGAACAATCTCTTCGCTTCTTACTTTAAACAGACTAACGTTTTTTTGCACACCGCACTACAAAATGAAAAAAAAACCAAAACGCGTTGTAACAGTGTTTAGATGTGAAAACTGCTTCCCTGCTCGTGGGAGATTTAATTGAGCCATTACATGGTTTATTCCACCCTGAGAGCAGTTGCCTTTTCTTTATGCACAAGTTTATCCAGTCCCAAGTGCGCACGGGACCGCGCTGGAGTTTACTACCGCCTCCGCTATTGTCTTTCATTCACGCGGGTGCCGCGCTCGGCCCCACGCGGCCCGTTTCTAATTCCATTTTAATAAGGTCAGTAACAATCGCGCGAGCCAGCGAAGGAGAAAACTGATCCCGCGGGGCCCATTGAGAGAGGCGCGATGCGCGAGTCCCCCAAAGTGCCACGGGCTGACCCGCGAGCTTCACAAACAGTCTGATCACGCAGCTCTTGTGTCCGCTGTCCCCCTGTCTCGCGGGACTCGCCTCGGCACGCCATGCTCTCGGTCCCCATTGTCAGCTCCTGCGCTAATAAAATTGTCCCTCCTGCGGGCCAGGCTTGTTGGGAAATTAATTTTATCTAATTATACTGATGTCACCGCCGCCTTTCAGCGCGTAATTAAAATCTGACCTGCGAGCTTCTGCTTTCATTCTTTGATGAGGAGGAAAAAACATAAATTGAATTAACCAAATCAAATATTAGGTGGTTGATTGTGTTTGGAGGCTGATTATCGGTATGCATGTTCACTCTCTCTCTCTCTCTCTCTCTCCAGCGCACCGTGCAGAAAAACGCAAAGTATGTGTGCCTGGCCAGTAAGAACTGCCCTGTGGACAAGAGGCGACGCAACCGCTGCCAGTACTGCCGCTTTCAGAAGTGTCTGAGTGTTGGCATGGTGAAGGAAGGTAAGAAACCACACACCTGATATTGTAAACAGGACAAGAGCTTTATATGATAGTGCAGCACAAATCTCACCTTCAGCCCATGAAGATAAAATGTGTCTCTACAATCAGGGTTTAATAGGCCGGTAATGAGTTGGCCTGTGGCGGCATCACACACATCCATGCAGCATCAACTCTTCTCTGCAGTGGAGCCAATTAATACTTGTCATTTTTTTTGAAACCTTTAAATCCATAGTGGATTCAAAAGTTTGAAAGGTGTCCATCCTGCTCAGAGATTCTCACACTTCTCCCCATTTGTGTCTGATATTGCTGACTAGTTTTGCACAGCAGATATATTTTGCTGATGCGCAGGATCAGAGAGGTACTCTTATTGCCCTCATTTCCCTCAGGTTTCTCACCTGTCTCACAGACATGTAATACCCCCACCCACATACACACACACACACACACACACACACACACACACACAAACACACACACACAACAGAAAAACCTACACTTCTCTATCCCATTAACACATGTGGGCAGCTCATAGAACAGCTCCACTGCCATCTGCTGGCTAGCAGGCTCCTGTGTAGGGATTGTGGGAACCCGCCTGAGGAAAAACATCATTTTGGTTGTAATTACACCACTGCAAGACAGTGATAACAATCAGTAGCAGAATAAAAGATCTTTGTGCATAAATGCATAAATATTACCAAACCGAACTGAAAAACCTCAGTAACTTCCTCTTGTCTTCTGTCTTTCTTCGTCCGCAGTGGTCCGTACCGATAGCTTAAAGGGGCGCAGAGGCCGTCTGCCTTCCAAACCAAAGAGCCCCCTGCAGACAGAAGCATCTCCTCCTTCTCCACCTCTGAGTTTGCTTTCAGCTCTGCTCAGGGCTTATTCCCACAGCACGCCCCGCGACCTCGACTTCAGCCAGGTACTACCAACACCCAGCTCAGTTTATTCCAGTTATAGAACTGTATGTGTTTATTAAAAAATACGGCTGCACTCATGGTCTAGAAGTTTATTCATAATTCATCTTTGTCTATCTCCACAGTTCAGTGCTGCAGACCCTCCCTCCTCCTCCTCAGATGCTGAGCATATCCAGCTCTTTTACAGGCTGCTCACCATCTCAATGGAGACCACGCGGTGTTGGGCTGACCGGCTGCCTGGCTTCTCTGAGCTTCAGCGGGACGATCAGAACCTGCTCATAGACTCTGCCTTCCTGGAGCTGTTTGTCCTGCGATTGGCTCACAGGTAAGAAGCCAGAGGTGGAGTGTGGTTTATATAGGAACAAATGCATGATGAGATGATGGACGACAACTATAACTTGTTTTTGTTTTACGTTTGATTTTTAACGCACACCTCCAACTTTCACAAGTATGAACAACTGGCAGTTGGTATTTTTTTACCATTACAGTACAGTGTGTAACTGTGCTGCCAAAGCTGTGTGCTGCTGTGTTGGTGTATCTCCAGAGTAGGAGGAGTGGAGCTGAGTAATCGCCATATGAACCAAATTATGAATGGAGTCTGTAGCTATGACAGCAGCTACACCCACAGAGATCCGCTCTGCTCGTCTGATATCTGACGCACAGAGAGCTCTGTGTGTGTTCAGCAGGCTAAAACTGTACTAACATTGTGAACTGTGAATTGACAGGATCAATTCCATGTAAAGGCTGGTCAGCTGAGAAACTGAAAAGGGCTGTTATGGAAGCACATACTTGTTCAATTCAGCTGACTGAAATAAAAAAGGAATCGACTTCATTTATTTCACGTGTTCAGAAATGAGTGTGTGTGAGAAAGAGAGAGAGAGAGAGAGAGAGAGCACATGTGTGTCTCACTCGTGGATACCTGTGGTGCCATTATGGCCGCCCCAGCCCATCTTTGCATCAGAATTGCCCTGGGTTACCAGGCTGTTCTACTAAGGCATGTGGCTGGTTAAATTTATGGGGAGGAGGAGGGCCGGGCTACAAGCTCATCCTTTTGTCTGCACTGTTGTCTAGGGCAGAAAACTAACATGGACACACAAGCACACTTACTCATGCACACACTGATGATGTAGAATCCCAACTTTCTGTCCTCCTCCCAGTGTAGGTCCAGGTGCAGGGTGGGTAGAGGATGGGTGGTGGCATCACAGCCCCAGCAGGAGGGGGATCAGGCTGGGACTCTGACTCACTCTAATCAAGCGGACTCATCGGGGCCTCTCTTAGACGCACACACACATGCTCACACACTCTGTTCATCTTCCCATCAGCCAAACTCCCACAGCACAGAGGAAAGCACACACAAACACTGCACTGTTTTACTGTCTGCCTGTTCTGTGAGAGCATAGGATGCCGTCCACGCTCTCATCTCATTGTCGATGCGGCCCGGCGTTGACCCTGTGTTGAACTCAGATGCTTCACAGACCCCCCCCTCATGTACATGTGTGTGCTGGTGTGTGTGTGTATGTGTCTGTATGTGCTCAGTGTGTAGAGTAAATTTGCTTCGCTCTTCTGGGCTGGCATAGCTGTAAGCACCCCGTTACCAAACAGTTTCTGTGGTTATTGGTTGATTACCGTGGTGACAGCGTAGTCAGGGGTGAGTGGAATGTGTGGCAGACATCCAGCTGTGTGTGTCTGCCAGTTTGTCTGTGCAGTTTTGCTCATGTGCCACAATCAGACATGGGTCAAATAGTGTTTTTAAATAATACTCAGTGTACTACTTGGCTGTGTTTTACTTCATGATAACGTACATACCTGGTCAGCTAAGAATCACTGACTTTTATTGACTTTTATGTGTTTTTTTGGTTATTGAGTTTTATTGTTTAGCAAAGTAAAATATATTTTTTGTAGTAGTAGTAGTATTCCATTTTTTAGTATTTACAGTTCATCATTCAAATTCACAGTATTGCATTGTACACACTCAATCTTTCCAGATATTTTTTCTAATAACAAAGTTCTAATACGGAGATCTGAGTGCTATTTAGGATTTTAGCATTAAAAACGATGCATCCAATCATTACTACATTATTACACTGGGTTTGCGCAGCATACACAATGTAGTACACAGTGCAGGGGAGTGCTAAAGTTCCCATGGGTCATACAGCTACAGTCAATAAGGTCAAATTTTATACGAGAAGACAGGAATGCAAGTTCAGGCCTGAAAGTTGCTGACTTGAACTTCAGCCTAGAAAAGGTTATTTGAAGGTTAAAAGTGAAAAGAAATTACATTCACTTCCTCAGTAACAGGTAAAGGGTCTGCCCCTGCCATATGCACCCTCACCCATCTGACTTTCTCTATTCTCACTTCTTTCTCCTTTGTCTCTAGTTCAGGTATTAACATTTTTGTGCCGATTGCTCATGCTAATTGTGTTGATGCATATGGACAGTAGTAGGGATAATTAGACACAGATGGTATTTCATCTTCTCCTCATGACTGCTAAACCAATGTTTGTGCAGGGTGTAATTTGAGGCTTACCCTCTTTCCCCCCCATTTCCTCTCCTTTCTCTCTATTTTCATCATCAGCTGTTTTCCAAACACACACTTTAGCCTTCTTGCCTTTGTCCATCTGTCTTGGCTTGATGCAACCCGTTGTTCCCTTCTTGAGACCTACCAACTAAACAATGCTCTGAACAAAGCCACTTTCTTAATTTAGGCACTAACAAAGTCGGAGCCTTCCATCATTTACAGCTTGTTCTCTCTCCCTCTCTGTTCAATGGTAAAGGAGTGGGATGCTGTATGGCATGAATAACTAATGGTTAAATACTTCTGAGAAGCCTTTTCATTTCCTCATTAAGGCTTTGTGTTTCCACTGCACACCGCAGGCTGGGCACAATAAAGCCTTAGCAGTTTACCTATCTGCAAATACATGCAGACAAAGAGCACCCCTCTGCCCTAACCCTTCACCCACCCTGCCAAAGGGAAACACAGGAATGTTTTAAAATGCTGTAATTTGGAAAACGCAACCTTAATCAGCTGCATGCATGTGTTTGATGTCAGTGTACATACTGCCAGGTTTTCTCATTGTTTTTATTGTAATTGTTTCCTTGCCCCATCTTAAGCCATATTTACAATACACAAGAGGAAAAAACAATGTTTCACTGGAATGAGGATCTAACCAGAGCCTTTTCTATGTGTTTCTTAGGTCGCTGCTGTCCGAGGATAAACTAGTGTTCTGTAACGGCTTGGTGCTGCACAGGTTCCAGTGCCTTCGAGGGTTTGGGGAGTGGCTGGACTCCATTCGGGACTTTTCCAACCACCTCCAAAGCCTAAACCTGGACACCTCTGCCTTCGCTTGTCTGGCTGCACTTGTGCTGCTCACAGGTAAAAACCCAAACCAATAGCGTCAGATTTCATATTCCATCAGGAGAAAGTATGCAGAGGCGATATTGAACAAAAACAGTCTTAGCTGTCAGACACACAGCTGTCACTCTTCACTACACACATATAAATACTATCAATCGTGCTTTTTGTAAATATACAAATACACACACCTTTTCTCCTTTGTCCAGATCATTGGCTGTGGGTGAGTCAGTGTGACAGTGATCAGGTGTATACATCCATTAACGCTACACATGCACTCAAAGACACACATGCACGTTCTTGCACATCCCTGCCTGACACAAGAACCTGATACCCAGAAACACCTGCTGCACCTGCCGCACACCTGGTCCTCTAATCACTGTGCATGTGTGAAAAATGGAAGGATAGGAAAAGCTTTCTCTGGGAGCACACATCTGATATGCAACATAAGAGAGTTTAGTTTTCAGGAAAGTACATTACAAATGCATTAGAAATAGTCAATTACCAATGTAGCCCTAGGTGATGGAGGACGCCTGTGCAATTAAGTGTACACCTTCACATCGAAGCCAGAATCTGTACGTTAATGTGTAATGGTTAAAATACCCCTCCCCCATGGTCTGCTTCCTTAACCTCACCCCACCCCCGCCATCGCCTCCTCTTCTTTCTCCACATCCTGTTCCTCTGTGTAAGCCCTACAACCCCATCCTCCCTCTCTGGGGGAGCACTTAACTCTGTGCCTGATCGACCAGCCCACCGTGGAGTACAGCTCTGGAATGGTGTCTGCGCTGTTCTCAGTGGCGCTCTGCCACCTCGGCAAAGCACATAGCGCACTGCCACGACAGAGCCGCCAGAGCCACCAGGCGATCGACCGCTTCAGAGTGGCCTGTGCAGAAAGGCAGTCATCGATCCCTCCCCAGGAGCTCGCACACACAGAGAATGAAGGGATAGGGAGAGCGGAGTGACAGGGAAGCGAGAGTGTGTGAGAGGTCTGAAAGGCACAGTGAAAGGACGGCTGGAGTGACTCTGCAGCAGCAAACACAGAACAAATAAAACAGCCACATAAACAAACATTAAATACGCTTCAGATAATGGATACCTCAAAGTGAGACTGGTCTTGGTGACAGCCTCCCTGCAGCATGGACTGTGTATGTGTGTGTGTGTGTGTGTGTGTGTGTGTGTGTGTACACCGTGTTCTCAGCAGAATGAGTTAGTGTCACATTAAGCTTGGTATGGGTGCCCCTGGAGTTGCTATGGGCAGCAGTGTGTGTGTATGTGTATTGGTGTGTGTGTGCGTGCATGCGATTTTAATTTCATTTGGCTGCTCACAGGGCCGAATGACCAGCTAATTGTTGAGCACTTTTGTTTCTGTCAGTGTCTTAAATTGCAGGGACATTTCTGTGTCTGTGTGGGTAAATGTTTATATCTATGTATGGTGTGTGAATGCGTACGTACACAGTGTGCAAGGAGCTTATCAGGTTAGACTGTGTATTGATCTGTAGTGAGTGAGACAGGTTAAGGCCTGTTAAGAACATGAGCCATACAGGCTAATGAGGTGGAATTCAATATAAAAGAAGATGTAGCTAATGCTCTTTTAGCTGAAAGAGCTCTGATGGATGTATGTGTGTGTGTGCTTCCTTTTCCAGCTGACTTAATTTTTGCCATTTAATACATTTTTTTCTCCTAACATCTCTGTCTGTCTGTTTTTTCATAGAGCAAGTGCCAGGTCTGAAGGACTCAAAACGGGTGGAGGAGCTGCAGAATAAAGTGATTTGTTGTCTCAGAGACCACCTGGGTTGCGGCCCTTCTTCCTCTTCGTCCAAGTCTGTGCCCCCTCTGAGCCGCATCCTGGGTTTAAGGGCAGAGCTGCGCTCCCAGAGAACACAGGGCCTTCAACGGATCTTCTACCTGAAGCTGGAGGATCTGGTACCGCCACCTCCAGTGATTGACAGGTTCTTGGACACCCTGCCCTACTGACAGCCTGGTCTAGGAGAACAGAGAAAAGCCCATGTCATGTCCTGTTCAGGCCTTCCCCCTAGGAGCACGCACACACATTCAGACGAGAGATTCACTCCCCTCTGACTGATGCAGAGGAGAGAAGGCCAATCAAATGCTTTTCACTCAACGGGACATCCAATCAAGAACGCCTTTTCACTCAAACGGACAACCAACTAAATGTTTTTCACCAGTATAAAAGACAGTTACCCAAATGCTTTATCACTTTTTATTTGATCCTCCTGGTTTTCCCACAGGGAGGATGACAAGACTGAGATGGACAATGGAAAAACTCGTCCTCTCTCTGTCTGACAGCTCATCCAGTACAAAAAAAAAACAACAGCAATGTTTATGAGTACTGTTTATCTGTGTTTTGGCCTGGCTCATCCAGCCTGAAGACTCCTTTTAGTAGAGAGGAAGGGGAGGTGTCAGTGTGATCGAAGTTTTCAGAGCTGAAAATGTCCCAATGAATCACAAGCTGCCGTGTATTCTAGTTCCTCTGCTGAAGGAGGAAGGGTGTGTTTTCATACTGAAATGTCAGAGGTCATGCAGTCTAAGCACTGACACACAGAACTGTCGACAAAATACGACAGATATTTCATAAACACATGGAAGTGGCTGTTTAGTTGGGCTGTTCTTAAGTGCAATTTCTTAAGTGCTATCTCATTACAAAAGGAGGAGACAGAGAAAGAACAGTTTAATTTCAAACTCTAAATTATTTTAATGCAGAGACTTGTTCTGTATTGTTGGTAGCTTAAAGAAAGCAAGACAGTCTCCATCTGGCTTTACACAGCAGAGGAGATACTGTGCACTAATGATTGATGACTGAGTCACCCAGACTTGAACTTGCTCTAGCATATTGTTTTTTTATTAACTCATCTTGAAATCATAGGTTGAGTAGGGGTATATGGAGGAAGGAGCATTGACGGAAATTGGCTTTTAAAGCACTTATACCCTGAGAAGGGCTAGAAGCACAGACACACACCCTACCTGCTCACCTGGAGGACGATGGGGAGTCAGGGAGAGGAGGGTGCTCGACAGATAACTGTACGTCCAGGAGTGAAACATTCCACAGTCATGCTCTTTTTCTATTTGTTATTATTGTGGAGGCCGTGTGAGAGTGTGAAGGACTGTCTTTGCTTGTACGCTTAGAGAAGGCAGGATCATATGCATGGTGTGTTATAAGCTGTCAAGAGCTGCCATAGCCTGTCAAAACAGCTCGACCTGTGTTTGTCACAGCCTGTGGCTCTACGGGGATGTCCCTGGGCCTCCACCACCCACACACACTCACAGCAGCAGTTTGAAATATGAAAAAAACGCAAATTATATAGATATAAATATAAATATATATATATATACATATATATATATAAAACTAATATTTTGAAGTGTTTTTAGCTTTTTCAAATATTGTGGTACAAGTTGTGCATTGTTTTTTGAAAAAGAGAAAAAAAAGTTTTAAAAAAGTTTTTTCAATGTCCCTCTTTGGTTTGAGTTTCCTGTTGTTTTTTTTT
>OMLM01003820.1:16337-33487 GCA_900302695.1 Helostoma temminkii | reverse complement strand
ATTTAAGTGGTTAAAGTGTAAAACTGTGGCCTTCAATCACAGCTGCTTTAAAAAACAGACTCTTTATATGTGCACATATATGTATGAGAACCAGTAAAAAGAGACAGTGTTGTTCAATAACTCTGTGTTCAGAGTTTGGAAGTGAAAGCACTGAGAAAAAGTGAGGAAGGAAAGGAGAAGAAAAGAGCTCTGGTTGTTGTTTGGTCGCTGTGTCCATCCAGCCCTCATGTGGAGAGAGACAGCTGCCACTCTGAATATTTCATGAGATCTACACAATCATACACACCCCACCCCCAAAATAATCTCCCTTGAATATACCTACAGCTTCATACACCCTTCCCATGTCATCTTATGGAATGAAGTAGAATTTGGACATGCAAAACAAACCAAAAAACTGTCTGAGTGGTTGCTCTTTCACATATGTATATGTATCGGAGTTTGCTTGTATGTGTGTTAATATTTGTTTGTGTGTGTCTCACCCCTCTGCATCAGTCCCAGCAGGAGAAGATTGACAGCATAGAGGACAACGTCAACACAGCCGCTGCCAACGTGGAGGAGGGGACCAAGAGCCTGGGGAAGGTGTGTTTCTGTCTGTGTGCATGTCCTGATGATCTGACGTGTGTGTGATTGTGTGTGTGTGTGTGTGTGTGGTGTTTGGGAGATGGGGAGATCGATGGCACTTTGCCTCCCAGCCATTCCACAGCGTTTGTCCCTATTGATCCGTTCGAATACGGAGGAAAGCTGCAATTAAGGAAATAGAGAGAGAAGAGGGATAGAGAGGAGTGGAGGGGAGGGAGAGTGATAGAGAGGTTGGATTAGAGGGGTGACAAGAGAGGGTCTATGTCTTTGTGTGTGTGTAGCATTAAGGAGAGGTTTGAATGACTGCTTAATAGTTTTTCAGGAGCAGCATTCAGACTTCCATTGTCAGTGCAGCACACACATACACTGTTCCACATGCTACAAGTATAACTCAGAGGGACAACTCAGTGCCCTTCACACATATTACACACTTGAAATGTTGAACTTTTTGTCTGTACTACCCAGAATGAATCACCTGTTTTTCTCAAATTACAACATACACACACACACACACGTAGCAGAGTCAACAATTTTGTGCGAAGAATTTGTTTTCAAAAACACTCATTTTCTTACTTTACTTTTAATATTTATTTTGGGATTAAAGGAAAGATATGTCCATCTGTCAGATGAAGGAGTCTATTCTGATCTTTGTTTTGCTCACACTTTTTGGGACATAATGGAGGTGTGAAGTCATTAGCCTGTAATTACAGACACTCAGCGATGTTGATGACACTGAGTCATGATGCTTTTGTGCAGAGGAAAACATGTAAATGTTAACACTGGACAACTGTATTAAAAAACAGCATTTTCATAGCTGTTTATATAGTCTTTGGAGTGAGATCATGACTTCATCCAAATCCAGAAAAACATCTTCTTTCACCTACCTCTAGTGGTCTTTTCAAAATCAAAAATTCATTCAAAAATTACATTTTACCAGTTCAAGGATAACATCCCTTCCTATTCACGTGGTACTACAACATCTTACACCTGTAAACTTTTTTCATAGACTTTCTCTGTTAGAAAGTGAATGTTCATAGGGTCTGTGGATTATCCAAAGACACCTTGACTGTAGCTCACATAGTTGGATTTGTAGGATTTGTTTCAATTCCTGGTTTATTCTGTTCACATTAGACTGTCCTTCAGAAAGACATTACACTCTGTATGTATTTACCCAGACACAAGATTCTCTTTAATGTTATCAGCACCACAACTGGCCTGTTTTGTCTTGAGATGGCAGCAAGAAAATCACAATCTAGGAAAAATTACATAAAAGTGAGGAAATAGTGAGGAAATCAGCTTTCTGATGTAAATACACTGTCAGTTTAACAATCTCAACTTTAGACATAACATTTATAAATAAACTTTTCAAATAATTAAATATTGTTTTGTAAATAGTTCATTTATTCACTGAAATAACCACACAAACAAAGGTTGACCCCTCTGTAGCATTGCTGGCGGCTGTAGTGGGCTGCACATTAGACGAGGTGGGTGTGGAGAGATAAAGCAGATGAGAGAGGATGTCAGATGTTTTAACTTATTTGCAAGCTTGTAATCTGTCATCAGGTCAAACAGCAGCGCGTGCACACACACACACACACACACACACACACACGCAGGTGGGTGTAGTTACGCTACACACACATTTACACCATCCTCTGCAACCTGTACCCAGAATCCTTTTAACTCAGCTCAGATGAAATTAAAATTTCCTCAACCGCCACAGGGGTGGGGACAAGCAATGCTAGCTTTTGAACTAGATTAATTTAATGGTGAAGTGTTAATCAAGTGTGTGTCCCTGTGTGTGTATGTGTGGATGGTCAGAGAATCAGTCATTAATTGCCATCAGCAAAGAGCACCTTCCACTCTGATGATAACAGCCGTAATAACACACAGGCCACATCTCTCTGATTTCTCCTAAATGAAGATAATGAAAATGCTTTGATGCAGCGGTGGAAGTGTCAGTTTACATTTACACATGCAGGTTGTTTGTATCTGTTTTTTTTTTCTGTCCTTTTTCTGTGGGTCGATGTGTGATCATAAAAGGATAGACACATCCAAACTGTATCGCAGACGGTCTTGAAGCAATTAAGTGCTACTGCTTGCAAAGGTGTGTTTATGTGTATTAAATTAATCTCTTCTCCCTGTCTCTCTAGGCGGTGGGTTACAAGTTGGCAGTGTTGCCGATTGCTGGGGCGCTGCTGGGTGGTGTAATAGGAGGTCCACTTGGCATGCTGGCTGGGTTCAAAGTTGCAGGTGTGGCTGCTCTGGGAGGGAGCGCCCTGGGGTTCGCAGGGGGCAACCTGGTCCAGAAACACCGCAAAGCCCAAGTGGATAAACAGATGGAACAACTGACAGCATTGCCACCAGAACCACCAGCTGAACATGAGTCAAGCAAAGACAAATGACCCAGCAGTTCTGGTTGGCCCTCTGACTTCAGCTGCAGACTGTGTTCACCGACCAATCGGAAGCACAAACTAGACTCAATGAGACTGTTGGGCCTTGTTGTTCCAAGCACTGCTGTTAAACAAATGCATAATAACAGCCTCACTTAAGAGTCAGATACTTTAATATTGATGTGTGAATGGTGTTTCTGCCAGGATGTGAATGTAATTGTATACATTTTTTTTTCAAATCTGACCACATCGAAGCAGTTATTGACACTACAGCTTTTTGTATGTTGTGGAGACAGCCTGACACTGTTGTGAGCATTTCTTACTAAAAGACGTCTTTAGCACAAAAAAATTAACACAATTGTGTGAAATGCACTAACACGAACACTGTTAGTGTGTCCAGGCTGAACATTGACCTATAATCATGAATCTGTATTTTTTCATTTTTTACAAGCTGTACTACAGAGACTCGTTTCTGTTCTTTCTGTATGGAGAAAGTCATCCAACATCACTGTGGTGTTACATTTACACAATAATGTAAATTAAAGTGGTAATGCTTCAGTGTTTATATAGATTACACTGTTTGTTCATAAAGACCTGTTTTTTTTGTAAGTGTGAAAGCAAATTTGCACAAGCACACCAAAGTGCCACCAACCAGGTCACTGGACTGCCATGTACCGATGTCACTGCTGCTGGTTTTCTGCCAAATAAAATGTTTCTTTTCAACGGCAATGACATTCATTGGATGAACCAAACAGTAAATGAAAGCAGCACAGTTCAAAGAGACAGGTGTTAAAAGCATCAGATAAGACAACATCCTGTAAAATGATTTTTTAATTTACATTTTTTCACTCCTTTACCTCTGAGATGACAGGTTTAGAAATGGTATCACCCTGTTGCTCTTGTGTATGTGGGCTGACAAGACACTGGGAAGGATGCAGTCTTTTCTCCCGCAGCGTGATGACACATTTGACAACAGGTAACAGCAAAAACAACAGCCATTTTATAAATTCACTATCATGTTAAAGTACATCATTTGAAAACATTGTTCCCACTACTTTCATTACTAGGGGCACAAGTCAGAGGTGTTATGGCAAATACGGTGCCTATGAAAAGTAAGCACCACTCTTTGACCTTTGCATATTTAACTGTATTATAGTGACAAATGCAATCAGACTTTCTGACGCTGATCAGTAGAAACACTTTAATTTCACTGTCACGTGTAATTTATGCAGATTGGTGTTGGACATTAAAATTTTTATTTAATTCCTGTGTTAACTGGCTTTATGTCTTCATCTGAAAAAAAAATTACATACACATTTCTCTCTCATCTGTTTTCATTTGACCACATCACAAGACTTTCAGGGCCTGCTGCAGAGATGCCTCCACACAGAATGATGCTGCCACCAGCAGGCTTCATGGTGGGGATGCTGTGTTTTTGTCGGTCTGATGCGTTACACTGCTGTCTGCTACGATGATCTAAAAGCTCATTCACTTTGACATTGTTGGCAAGAAATCTGAAAAATCTGAAATCTGAATTGCTTCCACTTGTAAAACATAAAACAAAAAGATCCAAGAGGGTGAAAACCTTTTATAAGCACTTTAAGAGACATCATAATCTATTACCATTTAGTACCAGGGAGCGAAGGGGTGCATCTCAATTGGCTTGAATAGCTCTTTCTCTTTATCTTCTGTTTTAATTTGAAATTATGTTACCCCTTCAAAATAGTTTTGTATTCCTTCAGAACTCTGTGTGGAGAAGATATGGAGATAAAGCTAATTCAAACAGGCATATCATTATTACTTGTGCTATACAAATGAACTAGACTAAAGTTGGTCATATTGAGATGCAGCCATGAGGTCAGAGAGACTAAACAAGCGTCTCCTATTAGACAGGCTGAACTGGACTACCCACAGATAAGAACCGTACAACTGGAGTGAGGAAATGTTCTTTTTTTCCCTACAAAAAGCACGGCGATGAGCAAGGGAGGAATAAAATAAAGAAAACTCTGCATTTAATTTAGACCAACAATGAGACTCCCATGTAGCACAAACATATTTACAAGCTCCAAAAAATAAAAGTAAAAACGCTTCTCTTGTTGTCCTAATGCCCCTAACCCCCTGCCCAAACACACCCTCTTCTTTACCCCATTCCTTTTGCTCCAAAATAAAAATTGTACGTGAAAGAGTTATGAAAATATAGGTTATTCCAACATGGTTTTGTCATGGACTCTTCTCTCTTATGCTCATGTTCTTCTTTTTCTCCTCCATTCTCCTCCACATCTCTATCTTCCTCTCCTCAGTAAGGGTGTTGGGTGTTGCTGTTCTGTCCCATTGGCCTGTCCCAACCCTAACCCCCTCCCTGACCCCGGGGCGTGGCATTGAGTCACAGGATCACTGGAAGGCAGTTGAGGTCACAGCTCATCACGGTCCCTTCTGAGGATGGTGTAACGACTCTCACTGGGCGCCAGCTTCTGGAACGAGCTCTCTGGAGGGCTGCTGGCCACTTCTCCTACCAACTCCACCTGATGGCAAAATGTCAAATTCAAAACATAAATCAAATCTCACATTACACAGGAAACCCAACTTTCAGTGACAACGTAGTGCTTGTTGACGTTGCTGTCAGACCTGTCCAGGTGTGCTGTCTGTGGGGTCGGGACCATGGTGAAACTCTCTGTGAAGCTTTCCAGAGTGAAGGTCCAACACAAACTGTTTCAGCTTGCCAGGGACACTGCAAAAACAAAAAGAAACATCCACTGAACACCATACAACAACCTTTTGCTTATTATGTTCTATTTAACATTTTCAAGTGTTTACAGGAATGAGTCAGATTAACTAGACCAATTGACCACCATTTGTGAGATTAAACCACGACCATGATGAACTCGCCCAAACTGCTTTACCAGTAAAGAAAGAAAAAAACTTCACTTTTTAACTGCAGAAGAATTAATTTGGACAATAGAACCTGCTCCATGAGCAAGCTGTAGTCTTGTAGACATTCCTACACACAACAATAAAGACAGACCTCCCTGACTAACAGAACAGGCTGGACCTTTGGACGTTCATCTGCGACACAACGACAGATGTTAATCCCTGCAGACGTGTCATAAAGCAGCATTAATCCATATCAACACTTTCAAGTGTGCTTATTAACAACAGCTCATGAGCAGTTATCATATCACACAGGTGGAGCTGGTCTCCAGTCATAGCTAACCCCATGTCTCCACATAGACATACACACGCTTAAACACACACACACACATATATATAAAACATACACTGTGCTGATGTAATTACAAGCTGTGTGCCACATGCAGTTGTAAATTGATGTAATTAGGTTGTGGAGGCTGGTCAGTCCTTGCGGCTGCTGTCTATCTGATCAGACTGTGATTGGGGACGGGGGGAGGCAGGATGGTGTGGGGCAGAATAAATAAGATTAAATTAGATTAGACTGGATTAGTTTAGCACTTATTGCACGTGCCAAATCATGTCACATTAGCTCCAGTGTCCTGGCCCATTCATAAAGAACAGATTTTAGGAGGTATGACATTTCTCTAGAGTTCAGTGCACAGTGGATTGTGATGTGTATGTGAGTGTGAGTCTGTGTGTAATTAAATTAACTCATTTAAGAAGATCTTGTTATGAATAATTTCACATAGGGGTAAATGTTATTATTTATCCCACCAGTAGCAAGGCAATAATTGCTCAAACATGTCCAAAACTGCTTAACATATCGCACCTATCTGACATGCAGATGATTAATTTGTTAATCAAAGGTGCATCTGTTCTGAGATTTCATTAATATTTGTCAGACAATGATTGTTTTGACATTTGTGATTCTGTGGGTCCCTAATTTAGTCTACTAAATTGCTAGACATATATAAAAAGAACATTATGCAAAGCAACATTATTTTATAGACAAAGTGAAAGGTGTTACTTACGAGAGATCTTTGAAGTCAGGAAACACATACATGTGTCTGAATGAATCTATAGCAATAACAGGACAGTCAGCTGGAGTTTTCTGGATATGCAGCAGAGGATGACGGAACTTATCACAGTCTGCATGAAGGAAGTTTATAGACCCTGAAGAAGAGAAATGCAACTGTCACCAGTGTCATGTACACAAGGCTGTTCACGTCCCTGACAAATACAAATGGTTACAAACGCTCACCTTTCTCGCTGATGAGCTGACGAGCTACTTCATGTTGGAATTTCTCTAAGCTCTCAGTGTCTTCTTTGATATGGAACAAGATGAGGAAAGGGAGCCCTTCTTCAGTCAGCTCCTAGAAAACACACAAACACACAGGTGCCAGATGAAGTCAGGGCCTCTCTGGGGCTTCGTAGATGGACTGGCCTCAGATTACATGAATAACCTCCAGGCTGCTTTTAAATGTACAATCTACAGTATATACTGTACATCTAGATATGATTATTTATACATAATCTCAGAACAAAAAGAGATTAGTTAATTGTCATGCTGACAATATTTAATATGCAAAAGCGGATAACAAACCTCTCCGTTTTCAAAGGTGATCTCTCTGACCAGAGGCACACACTTGTCCTGGGCCCAAGTGTAGGTCAAATCAAGGTTGGTGAGTGAACCGAGGTAGACCATGTCCGGGATGCTCTCACCTGCAGGTTTGTAGATCACATTGTCTCCACTGAATCGCTCAGGCTGAGAGACATCGCTAGAAGAGTGAAACAGTTAAGAAAGGTTTAAGATAAATAATAAAAACAGAATGTGTAATACATGAATCCCATATAGATCCAAAGATGGTGCTGTGACTCACCCAAAAGCAGCAAAGAATGTGCAGTCATCTCGAAGGATGTTGGCAACTTTTTCATATGTGCGGTAGTTATCAGAGTCCTTTTTATCAAAGTAACCTATGATGTTTCTCTTGCTCCTCTGTTTGATAATAGTAAGCAAAAGTGTTAACAATTATTTATTTTAATTTGTATTGTATTTTAATTAGAGCATGTGTTCATCTACCACTTACATCCAGAGAGTTAAGCTCTTCCAGTGAGTGCATCTCTTTCACAGGGTCAACCTGTTGTTGGCGGATGAAGTCAGCAATGGCCACCACCGACCTCTGACCCCTGTACTCTCTTTTCATCATCATGCCATTGCGAAACAACTTCAGCGTTGGATACTTGGTGATGCGGTACCTCTGGGCAATGTCCGCTACACTCAGAGGCAGAGGAGAAGTTAAGTAAAGAAGGACTAATCAATTGATAAAGAGAAGGAAACTGAGTAAAAACACATGGGGATGGGTGGATGGGGAGCGAAGCAGTGACTTAGAGAGACGACAGTTAAACCTCAGTCTGAAAACACTGCCTTCAGTCAGCATGGAGCTCTGATCTCCCACATGAAAGCTGCCCCCCACCAAGAGTAAATATTCTCTCTGCACACAATGAATGAGAGTATGTGTGTGTGTGCGCATGTGGCAGGTGTCAATCTCCCTGCGGGGTGTCTCTAAGCCTCCAGTCTTCACAGGAAGCAGCAGTTTTGTCATTAGTCTTCAAACAGTTTGCAGGTCATCAATAATTCTCTTTAATTTGCTTTATCTCAAAAGGCTGAGGCTGGTGGTTTATGTGTCTGTGCTTTGGTGTGCCGGCCATCTATGTGTACATATGTGCACCAAATATAGTACAAGTGCGTGTGTGCACCTTTTCTGTTCCTGTATATAGAAGTTGGGCGTTAGGGTGTGAGCAGTTTGGGGCATCAGACCACCATAAACCACAACCAAAACATATATATATATATATATATATGTGTGTGTGTGTGTGTGTGTGTGTGTGTATACTAACAACTATATGTGTGTGTGTATACTAACAACTATCTTAATTTGGATGATAAATATCATTTATATCAACTATAAAAAATAAAAAAAAACATTTTATTTTTATATCACATGGTTACAAAATAAATCATGTGATGGGCATTGCAGATTAGTTTTCATAAAAGTTAAAGAAAAATATATTAATTAAATAAACTGTAACAGGTTTAACTGTTACTTACATGTGTATAATGTCTACTACTTTTCTTACCAATGTTAGAAAGAAGACAAAATACCGAGATACTGAAATACTCACAATGTTGGTCACAGTCGACACGAGCAAACACCACCTGCTTGGGATCAGGGAACTGTTCTCTCACTACGTTAGATGCTTCCTCAAAAATTGGATGTAGCATTTGACTAAACCTACACCTGTAATAGACATGAAGAAGTGAGTGAGGTGAGGTTAAAAGGCTTTCCATAAATTGAAAATAATATTTTTTAACTATTAGACTCCATTTTGCATTTATATGTTGACAAATATTTTTGGCCTAAAACAAATCCATTGATGGACTGCAACAGCTCTATGTTAAACCCTTTCAAAATAAATCAAACTATTGCCCACTGCTGAAACTAATCATATGTATGGTGCTATATGGCACACATCCAAAACAACATTATGAGCTAAACCCAATTTAAACAACTTGACACAATATACAGCGGTTCAGTGACTGTGAGAGAGAGACCACACTTACCAGTCTGCATAAAAATTCACTAAAGCCACCCCAGCATTATCTGAAAGGAAGCACACATACAGGAAATAAATATAATGCTCTAGACAACATTCAATACACTCATTAATTTATATTTTGTTAGTACAATTAATTAATTACACCAATTAATCTTAAACACATTCAGTTTCCAGCCATTGTATGAAAACAAAAATGAGAAAGCACATACAGAAACAAAAATTTATGACCAAAGACTAATGGTCATAAAAATGAATCTATCGTACCACAGATTGTTGGATGGTCATTACATTTTTATTTGGTGAAAATTATCATCAAATAGGCTACAAACATAAGGAGCCAGTATGTCAAAAGCCACATTTCCAGATAAAATCCAAATATTTAATAACCATGATGGGTGATGAATGACTAAAGGAACAGTCTGAAATACCTTAATTTGCTTTCTTGCTGAGAGATAAATTAGAAAGAAATACAAGGGTTGACCGATTCCCCCTGTTTCCAGTCTTTATACAGAGCTACGCTAACCAATTCCTAGATATAGCATCATATGATGGTGATCTCATATTTAACCCTCAGCACAAACACCAGTCCTGATATTTCCCACTGGGTCAATTTATTCCTTTAAAGTATTTGAAGAGGAAAGTGCAATGCCTTACTTAGCACATCATCAATGTTGCCTGAGTCCAGACTGGTGATTTCTGTTTGTCCAGGAGTGGAGAGGCCCATCACCTAAAGACACATGGGTAAAAGACAGATCAGCATTTAACAATAAACTGCTGGTTAGGACCATGTGGGTGTAAAGAGAGAAAAGACTGAAGTGACTGAGTGACAAAACAGGTCTGTCTGCCATCCAGTATCTGTATAAGACTGATGAGCTCTCATAGTGTAAACTATCATCAGATGTGCTACAATCAGGTCTTCCGTAATGGTTGCAATCCTATTTCCTAGCTGTGTGATCAGCTTTACAGTAGCAAGTGAGTCAGTTGAGAAGAAGAGATGCTCCTTTCCCATTTCACATTTCCACACTGACATGAACACAGTTGTAGGGGGTGCAAAATACAAGTACTTTAACTTTTGAGCAACTGTCCCTTCATGTTGACCAATTAGCAAATGACTGGTGCCGTATCCACATTTAGCTGGACTCACATGAAGCACTAAACCAATTACTGATTACAAGATGCTATTTTTTCACATTGACATGTTCAGTTAAGTCCAGAACTTGTGAGGGTGTTTTAAACGAGTGTCTCCTCTAAATCAGTCTGAAGGTTTTCTTTTTTGCATATTTGTCAATCTTAAATGATTCAGAACTAAACTGTAATTTTAAATTACACAAAAATAACCTGAGTAAAATAAATTGCAGTTTTTAAAGATGTAATATTTTTAATATTTCATTTATTAAGGGCAAAAGCCAAACCTAATAAATGGTTGTACCAACACCCATAACTGGCAATGAGTCTTTCACATCACTTTGGAGGAATTGTGGCCCACTGGCTCAGAATTACTTTGATTCAGACATATTGGAGGATTTTCCAGCATGAACAGTCTGTTAAAGTTCATGCCACAGCATCTCAATTGGATTTAAATCCATACTTTGACTAGGCCTCCAAAACCTTAATTTTGTTCTCTTTTGAGCCGTTTAGAGGTGGACTTGTTGGTGTGTTTTAGATCATTGTCCTGCTGCATTACCCAAGTGAACTTGAGCTTGAGGTCAGATATTCTACTTCAGGATTTTTTGGTAAAGTGCAGAATTCATGGTTCCTAAAAATATAGCAGGTCTACCAGGTCCTGAAGAAAGTAGACCCAGACCATCACACTACCACCACGTTTAAAAAATATGTTCTTTTTATGAAAAGCTGTGTTAGTTTTATTCCAGATGTAACGAGATGCACACCTCCCAAAAGGTTCAATTTTTGTCTAATCAGTCAATAGAACATTTGTCCAAAAGTCTTGGTGATAAGCAAGATGTTTCTTCGGCAAATGTAGGATGAGCCTTTGTGATCTTTTTGATGGCTTTCACCTTGGAACTCTCCCATGGATGCCATTTGTGTCCAGTCACTTCCTTGTTGTTGAATCATGAACACTAATCTTAACTGAAGCAAGTAAGCCTGTAGTTCTTTAGATTTTGTTCTGGGTTCTTTTATGACCTCCTGGATTAGTTGTCATTCTTGCTCTTGGAGTAATTTTGGTAGGCCGGCCACTTGTGGTAAGATTCACTAATGTTTCAGGTTTTTTTGTGGATAATGGCTCTCACCATGATTCACTGGAGTACCAAAGCATTAAAAATGGCTTTGGAGCCCTTTCCAGAGTGATACATGTCAATTACTTTTTTTTTTTCATCTGTTCATGAATTTCTTTAGATCAGGACATGATGTGTTGCTTTTAGAGATATTTCACTGTACTTCAATTTGTCAGACAGCTTCTGTTTAAGTAATGAATTTACTTGGGTTATCTTTGTGTAATATAAACATTTGTTTAATGACCTGAATCATTTAACTGTGACAAATATGCAAAAAAAAAAAAATTTTTAATCAGGAAGGGTGCAAATACTTTTTGAGTCGATGACTCAATACTCAAGGGTGACCCACCCTAACCATTTAATTTTGTTTTATCACAAAGTGTTTTTGCAATGTAAAACTGAAGAACACATATTCTTCAATCTAAATGTGTGCAGTGCACAGCACGCAGTTTTAATCGTTTACTTCCTCTTTTGCCGTACATTTTATCATCTCTTCTAAAAGACACAGGATTGAAGTAAAGCAGGTTTAGTACTATGTACCAGTGATAATGGGGTTTTCAAAGAAATTCTTGAGCTGGTTGCAAAATAGTTTTCCAAGAACCAATAATTTCACACTATTACTGTTAGATACTTGCACAGTAGATAAAAAAGATAAAGAAGTGGAAAGATATTTCCACTGTCAAATATCACAGGTAAAAAAAAATAAATAAAAAAATAAATAAATCAGCATTTACCTGGGGAGCAGTTTTCGTCTTAGGTAAATAAAATCTGGCATACATCCATTTGTGTTTCCTATATTTTCCTCACTGTAGTACTCAAACAAAAATTAAGCTGGTCTGGTAATTCCAGCTCTGATTGCAGCACTGTATAAAAATCCAGTATAAAAGATCTTTAGAAAGGTGTTTACTACCAATGGACAACACAGAGGCGCAAATGAAAAAGGTGGATGTAGCAGGATGAAATCATTACCTCTTAAATTACATCATCAAGCCTGCAAGTGCAATCCCTTATTTTTCAGCATCATATTGACACCTGTACCATCAATGCTTTAATGTTCTTTTATCTGCTGTGAGCTGTTCTGACTAAAGATCCTCTTCAAACAGGATATATGACAGTCACCTTCCTTGATGTTGTGACAAACACAAATATCACTAAAGCTTCTAAGGAAGGCCGCAAATCTCTCAAGCGTCAAACAGTCAAACAGCCAGATCCGGCACTGCTTCATGTTTTAATAGGTTACCTAAATATAACTGAACTTTAATCTCACACACTAACTCTGTTTAGCATTCACTGTCCATCCATTAGATTAGTGTTGTTTAATGTTTTCCTTATATAAATTTAAGGATGCAAATGACTACAAATTTTCTAACAATTAATAATTTTGTTAATGGATGTCAATTTTCACTGCTCAGAGCCCCTGGTGATTAATTCAAATAGCTTTTCATTGTCCAAACTAAATTACAAAATGCAGAAGATTAAATTTAAGACATATAGGGAATAGTGAATCTCTCTCATTTAGGTTTGCACATTATGAATAATTGATTATCGAGAAAGCTAAAAATTATTTTTCTGATAACTAATTATTTAAGTTGCACTGTAACTGATGATTGTGTTCACTACTGGCCAATCTATCATTTTATGTAAGTTGTTTAGTCCATAAGATTACAGAATAGTATAAAAAATGCTCATCACAATTTCCCAGAGCCCAAGGTGATGTCTTCAAAGTTGTCTGGTTTCTTTGATCAACAGCCCAAACCTCAAACATATCATATATGATTACCATCATATATGACAGCTTACATATCATCTGGAGAAAGAGAACGCTGACATTTTATCAAATACCAGAACAGTTGCTAAGAAATCAACTACTCAATTAACTGTTATTGCCCAGGACAAAATATTTTATAAGTTTGTATGTTGAAGCACATTACTAGAGGACAACAGTCTGAGACCTGTCACCACACCGTGTGACACAGGTGCGTTCTGATAAGAAATGACAGCTGTTATTGCTGAACCACTTCCCTAGAGCTCAGACAGAAGTTTTAGCTTTTCATTTCAGGCCTAAACTGCACTGTGTCCTGTTCCGGGTTGTCAGCCAATGAGAATGAGCCACAACAGAGGAATTCACCAACCGGCGTGCATCATTCAGTAACACAGACACACCAAGAGTCAAACAATAACTTTAAGAATGACTGCAATAACAATTATTAAGCCAACGCCAGCAGATCAGTACCTTATATGCATACCTTGTTTTACTTGACCGTGCTAGCAATCACGTTCCTGTTTTCGGTATGTGTTAGCACCTAATGCTAACTGGATCCTTCCCTTCCTAATAAAGTTATCAGGAGTCCAACTTTAAGCTAAGTTAGGAGTACACGGTGTGTTAAAAGTTATATCTCGCCTATATAGTGTGGATTATGGTTTGCTATAACACTAATTGTTAACGCTACTCAATACAACCGGCTAAACTGACATTGCAGCTGGTGAACTTATTAGTTGTGAAAGTCGCTTGATTAAACAGCCAAAAGGCCTCCTCAGTGAAGCTCTTAAATATCTACACCTCCAGCAGTGAGTGAGCTGGTTCCTTAGCTACTTTAAAAGCCACGTCTAACGCAACCAAATAGAGGCTCTTTGGTTAGCTAGCAGCTAACTATCCAAAGGCAGGCTAACCAACGTTACTTAACGTTAGCTACAGGCAGCTAGCTGTAAAGACATGTTACAAAGCTCTGATACAGTCGCTTACCAGCAGTATAACCGTGACAAAGCGGACATCGAGAGAGGGAGTTATTACTAATAGTTTCATTGTACAGTATAATTAGTGAAGGTGGTGGTTCTGAGTCTTCTTAGGGAGTCTCGACGCCGCTCTTCTTTGCAGCAGGAAACCAACGGCGAGCCGATCTCACGGTGACCACGGAAACGCGAGTGACACTTCCTGGTAGACGTCTGGCTTCATGGGTAACGTAGTTTTCCAAATTGTTCAAGCGGTTGAACTGGATGATGAGGGAAACTGCAAACATGGCGATTAATTGCTTCACAGTAGTATTGGGAGATGTAGTATTTAGTTTCCCAGACGGTGGAGAGTCAACGGTACGGCTTGGAAGAAAAACTTTCCAGATATTTTCGTCTGAGAGAAGAGAAAACACAACGGTAAATATTACACAGACGAAGGAGGAGAGGAAGAAGGTTTTCTTATAAATCAGTAGCATTAACGTTATGGTCAGTTTAGCCATTGTCACAGATTTGTAGTCTGCGGTTCTTTGCTAAGTTTATGAATAACTGATTTCACTTGAACAGAGAGAGTTGCATCATTATGATTAACTTTTTGTAATGCTGTGTTCGACCTGTTTTCCACCATTTAGTATTGCAGTTCATGTTGAATTACTAAAACAAACATTATAGCACAGGATTGTTTGCAACTTAGATAAACCCAAGTGAAGCAGTGACAATGTCACACTGTAAGAATACAATTTACAATTCAAGACACTGCATTCAGAAAGACTTGAGTAAAAGTAGGATACACACATATCACCAGGAAAAGAAGGTATCCCAAGATAAAGTAGTCACAATGCACACAATAGACCCCTGTAGCTTGTAAGATTATGGTTCCCCCAATTTATTTTTATCTAATGCAAAGTATGTGTTATGTTCCATCCATCCATCCATCCATCCATTATCTTAACCCCTTTTCCTCTTACGAGTCGTGTAGATGCTGGAGCCTGTCCCAGCTGTCAATGGGCAGAAGGCAGGGTACACCCTAGACAGGCTGCCAGTCTATCACAGAGACACTCACACCTATTGACAATATAAATATACCACTTAACCTACCTACATGTCTTTGGATTGTGAGAGGAAGCTTTAGTACCCAGAGAAAACCCATACAAACATGCAAACTCCACACAGAAAGGCACCTGGCCAACTGGTGGATTCAATGATTCGATAGACTTGACAGACATTCCACTTTGTTTTGTTTTGACACATGATTAAAAATACCGGTGTTGGTGTGCAAGGCCTTTAATCTATAATAATGCATCACATTTTATATTATCATGTTGTGTTTTGTATTTAAAATCACCTTTTATTTATAATAATTCATCATATTTTATAGTATTGTGTTGTGTTTTGTATGTCTAATCACCTTTTATTTATAATAATTCATCATATTTTATAGTATCATGCTGTGTTCTGTATGTAAAATCAAAGTAACATCAAACTTAATTTGGAAGATGAATATAGCACAGCCAAAAGTACAATGTTTTGTTTATATGTAGTGACGTAAAAATATAATAAGGGAGAAATATGAAATACTAGTATTTCCAAATTACTTAGTTTTCACCACTGTTTTGTTATTGCTTAATCAAACAGGATCCACAAACCAAAACCCAAGATTGCTAAAGAAAAGATTCTTTCACTTAATCAGATTAGATTAGACTGATTAACAAAAGCAGTCTGTCATTCTAGGCATCTTTCCACTGCTTGTGATTGGCACAATAGCTGTGTTATCCTGGCAGTTATTTGTGTGAACAGGTGGGCAGGTCTCAGTATGTGAGTGATCCTCTTTCTCTACCACAGCAGGAGCAAGGATCAGGGCAGGTAGGGGACCTGGACGTGCTCCCACACCCACCAAGGATGCACTAAACTGGGGAACATCTGCTCAAGTGTGCCCCTCAACACAGCCATGGTAAGAATCCAACACACAGTAAGCAGCTAAATTTAATTTATAAATAATATAAATCTTAGTATAGTTTTATTTTCCTGTAGTTACCGGGTGTTGGTTACTTTGATGTCTCCCCTGTTCTACCAGTTTGTAATTCTCTCTCAGGAATCAAGACCATTGAGACTACATATAACAAACATAATTGTGTTTTTGTAACAGCCTAATTGTTAAGGAGATTAAGGTGGAATGTTGAATTGAATCCCAGCATTAATATTTTATGGACTAAAGCTGTCCATAGGGGGTTCACAGTGTGTGAGCAACCCACAGATGGAGTTAGAGGAAGCTCTCTCTCTCACCCTGTCTGAATATCAGTGTCAAGAGAGAAAAAGAAGCGAAGTGTACTTTTTAGTTGTCAATGATAGACAATATAAACATAATAAAGATTGCAACAATCAAATCTTCCCTATAATATTTATTCATAGAATTTTATCTATAACAATTTTCTGATATATGTGAAAATCATTTGTTGAGCTATTGTATGAACTCTAGTCTGTTGGGTAGAACTTAAAGTAATACTGTCTAATACACTGATCATGCAATGTCTTGTCCTTCAAGACAGTGATAATGTTCAGTTTTTATTTTAACAGTTTAAGAACTGTGCTGGAATTAAACAGATAAGTGTCATTTAATCAATCATAACTGACTAATATGAATTGGACAAAATTATAATAAACACCTAACACAATGCAGTTGAACTTTCTAATT
>OMLM01003820.1:3595-15520 GCA_900302695.1 Helostoma temminkii | reverse complement strand
GACTTAATTGACTCTTGATAATTAAAATGATTTAATGTAGTATTGTAGTATTTCAAGTGGTTGATTTTAATTGGTATTTTAAGTTAAAGCAAAGCATGCATGCAAAGCATGCATAGAAAACCATATTTTTTGTATTTGTATGCAAACACAAGGTAAATCAGACTTAGAGTACTTTTGACAGTATATAACCTTTTCTAAAGATATGATGCAGGGTCCTGTCAAACCGTATGCAGTACACACCCATACGACTTTCCCTGCACTGTCCATCCTCACCCTATGTTGCCCTCTCCTCCCTTTTTCTGTTTTCTCCATCTTTTTTGATTTCGCATTGCTTCTATTGATTTTTTTGTTTGTTTTTCTATCTGATTATGTCCCTGTACTCTGATTCGCCAGTGGGCACATTGCTCTCTGCACTTTAATTGGACATTTAATTAGATCACAGTTTTAGTCCAATTAGACTGTGAGGTGTGGGGACAAGGGAATGGAGGGGAGAAAAGGCAAAAGTCCCCAAGCTGGTCTCTGTCTCCCTTCCCCCTTCTCGTTCTCTCCCCTTTCACTCTTTTTCTTCGTCTGTCTCTTACTGTTCGCCTTGCTGTCTCTCTCTTCCTTCCTCCTGAGGGCAGCTCATTAGTGATATAATGGGATGACACAAAACACACAGCTCCCCTAATTCTCAGAGTGTCTTGAACAGCAGCTGAACCACACACACAAGACAATAGGAATTGTTTGTCTGCTCACTGTTGCACAGGTTGTTTGTTTGATTATGGGAGTGTTTCTTTATAAACGCTCACACTCATCCTCCTGTTCGGCAATGAGGCCAAAAATGAGTAAGCAAAATTGTTATTAGTGTCTGATAAATGTCCAACATCGTCTGACAGTCTGCCAGTCACAGCAGCATCGACCAGCCCATTCCCTAACACACAGGCAACAAACATTAACAACATGCTGGGCAGAACCCTATCGACTCAGTGGAGTTCTCCAGTATGATATCACTACATCTAATGAGACTAAGATAAGCCTTATTACCAGCAGCACTCACTTGCATGCCAGTCAAATGTAGGAATAATCTGCACAAGTTTTAGCTTCCCTATGGTTCAACCCTTTTCCCCCTTTTGTTTTCATAGTCTTCGCGCAGAGCTCAGTCTCAGAGCATAAACAACACTGTGCCCCAGTGGATGAAAACACATGGGCAAATGTAAACACACACAAACACACAGATAGATGTATGCAGATATGCACACACACTTTCGCTCAGGTGTAAGTCCTTGGAGGACACAAGTCAATCTCTGTGTCCCTCAAGCAGTCATACACACCACCTCCCACCCACCGCCCCCAGGAGAAAGCCTCTCAGGAGTTCTCCACTCTACACGCTCCTACATCCTATGCTTAATATCTGCATCACTTATATACACACGTGTGTGTGTGTGTGTGTGTGTGTGTGTGTTCCCTCCGAATATCTCTATATATGCATGTAAGTGTGCACATATATAGATGGTGTGTGGACGACAAGCAGCAGGCAGGGGTGTTTTAGCCACAGGTTTCACTACTTGACCCCCATGGCTGTGAGATTGACAGCTGTGGTCCCACCTAATTGCATTACTCTCCCAGGTGATTGGCTCACACCCTGGGGGCTCATTTGTCAGGATGTGTTGTGGTAATGATGTAAATTAGCAGATCTATGTGTCACTCAGCTTTCTCCCCCCTGCTGATTGGACCTGCTGTGCCTCAAGGGCTCAGCCTCCAGCCGAGGGAACCAGCTCACTGGTCCTTGGGGAACCAGGAAGTTCTCCAGAAATAGGACTTTACAGATTGGGCATCCCTGTGGGCTCATATTATCCTTCTTCCCACCTCTTTAACTGTCAGTCAAAACCCAGGGACTGATCCCTGCAGCCTCTATCTGCTATCTGAGCCATAGATACACACACAGACATGTAGGAGGTATAGGTGCCTGTTATAACCCCATGTTGCCTAAGACCCTAAACGCTCTCTGTTATAAATGTATAAAACATGTTTATATAAAAAGTGTTTGTGCACATGTCAAGACTTGAATAAAGGCCACAGACTCAAGCTCTGTTCCCCACTGCTTACCCAGCATGCCTTAGCTCTGCCTTCTATCAAAAGCAGACACCTTCACACAGACAGACAGCTAGAGAACCGTATAGACAAATACATCGTGCACAAATAAACACACACACTTTTACTCCCCGGCTTCCTTGCCTGTCTTTCTCAATAGTATCAACTGAAGTGTTAGTTACAGTATGCATCTGGTGTGTGTGTCAGAAGGCAGCATTGTGTATATGCGCAGCACTCCTGTAGTGTTGCTGAAAGGTTTCACGGGAGTGTCTAGATTCTTTGTTAAACTCACTGAGGTTATACAAGACCGAATATGAATAAAGACTAAATAATGTCAGCATCAGCATGAATCAATACTTATACAGATGCACAATCACTTGGTCTGGACTTCAGCCCATGATCAATGGTTTACTCTGAGTTATTGTCTTCATATTAACAAGTGGAGTGCTCCCTGAGGAACACGTATGAATGGTTAAATGAGTCCACTCCGCACCTCTCAACAGGATCTGGTGTTGTTTTTACCCCCTCTTTTGTTTGATTTCAGACACTGCATTGCAAAAGCCTTTTTAGCCAAATTGGACGCACTGTAGGTGTTTCCAAAACACTCAAGTCCTCATAAAACTCTAATTGCCTGCTCTTGGTGATATGAATGTCCCACACAAAGGCTCAAGTATTGACTTTCGTCCCTCATGTCAGTGTTTGGCCAAATTATACCTTTTTCTGTGTCTAAGATTATTCATAAATCAATTCATATTTTTATTGTGGCAGCTGGAGCTGGCTTTCATATTGACTCCAAAAATGCTGAAAAAGATCAAGATAAGTCAGCACGAGTAAAGGAAAAGTTTGGAGCTTTTGGCATTGTTGAAACAAAGTACAACAAATATCAGATTGTGTAATTTAGTTTGACGTGTAACATAATGACTTGTTATAACCTCTGTGTTATTTCTACACGTGTTAGATATTAGTATTTGCAGACTTTGTATTAGCGTGTGCATATGCATTACTGTCTCACAGTAATTTACAGTAATCACTGTAAATTAGAGATGTTTAGAGATGTTTGTGGTTGATTTTGGTAAAGCCCCTGTAAAAACTCTCTCTCACGGAAAATCACTTCCCATGACGTGGCATATGTGCCAAACACACACACACACACATGCACACAAAGACACACACACACACATTTGTCTCACTGTGCTTGTGAGGACATGCCCTAGCTCCTTACCCTAACCGTAACCATCACAACTAAATGGTTAACTCTAACTTCCATCCTAAACCTAAACAAAGCCGAATTCTAACCTTAACCCTAAAACCTAGTCTTTGCCCTGAAAATGTTTTTTAAACTTGTGAGGAAATGTCCCCACAGGACCAAAATTGACATGCACACACACCTTTAAGTGCTGCATCTACAATCTTTCCTTCCCATTCTCATTGACATGCACATAGACATATTTTGCAGTAAATGCAGTAAATAACATGTTTTAAGTCTTTGCCACCACTTGGCAGAGTGTGAGAAAGCAGCAAGCATGATGGGTAATTGCCATGCTGCACGCAGTGTCTACAGGAGCACTGTTTATGAGGTGATGGTGGGGAGGTAAAGGGGGATGAGAGGGAAGGATGGAGAGCACCAAAGTATTCCATCCTCATTGTTTTTATGCCAAGCTTGCCTGTACTTTATCATTAATTCTTATCGATTGTATTCTATGAAACCTCCTAATACTTAAACTTTTATACATAGTGAATCCGATCTGTTGGTTTGACCGTTAATGAAAATGTCTTGGAGGATTCTCAGATTGCAGCACAAGTTTGTGCCTCCAGCATTTATGTGTTTAGGGGTAATAATTGATTTCTGTGCTGTGCCCTGCAGGGCTTGTCCCACATCTCTAAAGCCACACACACATGCACGCATGCACACACACACACAACAAGGTATGCTGCAGTATTAATGAGACATGAATAAGACATGAAGAGAGACCCCCCTCTTACATGCTCACACAGGGTCTCCCCCTCCCCAGCTGCTTCCTGTCTACAGATTACCCAGCTTTCACCAGGCTCTGTTTAAGTGGGGCCAGGAAGAGATTTAACCCCCTCAGCAGGAGTACGCAGTCTATGCAGAAAGCATGCACACACACACACACTCCTGTCATTCAGGAAACACCAGTTTTCTTATTACATTATCAGAACTTATCTGTGTTATTGTGTCAGTGACTGCTAAAAGAGCTTCAGGTGTTTAACTGGCTGATATACGATCAGTGTTTAAGCAATACTATACTATACTATTCATTTATTTTTGGCTTTTATCTGTTAACGGCTACAAAGGCAGTTTAAATTACTGTCAGCGTCAGTCATTATAGCAAAATTATAAATGTCTAAATGAGTCAGTAATATTTATTTCACTGTTTGGTTTTAAGTGATGTTCAGATTTAGCTTTACAATTCATCCTATTTCATTCAAGAATTTTGCATCAACTATTGAATTGTGGGGTGTGCTTGTAGCTAAGTGAACTGTAGGGACGCATGCCTACACTCAGCTTAATGTCATCATATTAAACACTTGATAGGTAAGCTATGTGTATGTTGCTGTAGGTTGATGTTGTGACAGTCCATCTGTTTGTGTTGCAGGCCTCTGCGACATCTAACTTAGGACCTGCTTCTCTGGGCTCCCAGGTTCATGCAGCAGCTGTCAATGGAAATAGGAGCGCACTCCTCAAACTCATCACAGGTAAGCGAAACATAACAATCAACTTCCGAAACATTAAAGAAACTGGGACAGGGACTGGTGATATTTGGAAAGTGAAGAATATAACATGCAGCAAAATTGGAGGACGGACATTGCATTGTTATATAGTATGAGCATAACCACCAAGACCCCACTAAGCCCCAAGCACAGAATTACATTTAAATTAACATTCAAGATTCAGAAAACTTTATTAATTAATTTTTAAACTTTATTAAAAAAAATAAACTTTATTAATCCCAGAGGGATTATTTAATGATTTGTCCTTAATGATTTATATAAGGATTTTTCCCATCTGCAGAAAGGTCAGCTTACAAGCTCAGCTGCAGCAGCTGGTTGGAATTTAGGGTTTTGCACAGCGAAACCAAAGCAGAGCAGGTGCTTGTCAGCATAGACCCTGGAACCGTGAGTCTTCTTCATTTGGACATCTAACCATGCTGAGATTTTTTATATTAATTGAGTCTTGCTTAGGCAGAAGTGTGTGGCAAAAATTTATGAAGAGCATCAAATTACTATTTCACGACTTTTAAGCTCATGGAGGCAACATGGACATCAGGTTATGAGCCTTACAGTATTTCCTTATGACTCCCAGCTGCTCCAAATTCCAACATATTTTATAAAGTGGAATTGCTATTAAACTAAGTATAAAAGCAGATTTTAGGCACAAGATGTTGTTTTATAATACAGTTTGGAGCATATTCCGTCACAAGCCATAAAATTGTATTTTCGTACGCATGTTGACTCATATCTTGGTCTCTATAAATGCTTACCCTCTGGCTTAAACCATGAACTGTACTGTGTTTGTTCTCTGTGTGTAGCAGAGCCATCATTGCGGGACCGTGAGGATCAGTTTGGCCGAACGCCTTTGATGTACTGTGTGTTGGCTGATCGCCTGGATTGTGCAGAGATTCTGTTAAAGGCTGGAGCCTCGGTCAACAAGACTGACCACAGCCAGCGCTCCGCTCTGCACCTTGCAGCTCAGAAGGTATGAACAGCTACAAATACACTAATGTGCACAGGAGCACACACATGATAATTATACTGTGGTAGCTCCTTTTTATAGGACATGAAGTTGACAGTTAATCCACAAAAAATGATGTATTAATATGCAGACAAGATGTGATCTCACATAGATATACTTGCAATTATGACAGTCCACAAACTCTAGTGGGAAGCCAGTGCCCCCTAGTGGCATGACTTAATGCCTTAGGGCTTGTGATGGGGAACATCAACTGATTTACAATTAACCACTAACACTCTATGACTTTCACTTAGACACACTGTTATAAATAAACAATTATTTTTGGAGAAACTCATGTTTCTTACCATTTGATCACTGAAGCCTAAGAAAGAAGATGCACTTAATTTGTATTTCACAATCTAGGAACAGCCAGAGGAGACAATTTTAATGAGAACATCTCCACACAGGATGGTCTGTTCTCTCTAGAGGGGTGTAGCAGGAGAAGAGTTGGATGTGGAACTAATAATATCTCTTTACAACTCAGTTATTTATAAGTACCTTCTTTTATGGGAGTGAACTGATACAGGATCATCAAATCATTGAAGAAAGAGGAGGTAGTAATAGGTTACTTGGGTCTCTCATATGTGGAGAGTGTGTGTGTGTGTGTTGGGGAATGCTAGTGATGGCAAGTCCTGTCTCTTTGACATCTGATCAATAAATGGCTGAGACAGCAAGAGAGGCCAGGGATTACCGATCTAATTGGACTGAGAATAGGGAGGACAGGAACATACACACATGCACACAGTCTGGATGCATGCTCACACAGAAGATAGATCTGTCAGACTGTGGAGATGTTGAAAATATACAAAACACGAATACACATGTAAACGGTCATGTCTGCAAGTTTCACACTTCATCGGTCTGTGGCCTGGTGGTGAGTGACCGGTTCCGAGGATGGTGATGATGACGATGATGTGAAGGAGACACAGCGGCTGCTCTGTCATAGACCATAGAGTTTACTGTTTAACAACTCACCTCACACACTAAGCAGAGAAGTAGAAGGAAGGAACAAAGATGGATGACCCGGGGATTGAACCAGACATCACTAAAAGCCTGACCAGAGTGTGTGTGTGCGTGTGTGTGTGTGTGTGTGTGTACGTGTGTGTGTGTGTACGTGTACGTGTACGTGTACGTGTGTGTGAGAGAGAGATTGTTTTTGGTTCATGACTAATATCGAGGAGAATTGGTTGTTTTGAGCTACTTTTTAACACAGTATTTTATGTTTTGGCAGGGAAATGTGCGTTTTCTGAAGCTGCTGCTGTCTCGGCGTGCTAACTGGCTGCAGAAAGATTTAGAGGAGATGACCCCGCTGCACCTGGCCACCCGTCACCCCTCCCCAAAAGCCCTCGCCCTACTGCTCAAATACATCGGACCTGGAGAGGTTGATACACAAGACAAGAATAAGGTGCTACAGTAGCTCAAGTAATACACAAAATAAGTTACTTGGAAGAAACGAGCCGGTCTAGGCATCTGACCAATAACATGCAAAAAGATAAATGACTAAAGACAGTTTGTTAGAAGCTGCAGGAATTTTAGGTCCTACATGCGTAAACACCAAGAGGCAAACTCACACAGCAGTGAATGATTTAACAATCTGCAGCTTTGTCCTGTGTTCTGCTGATAAGACTACAAACACAAAACACACAGTCTTCTCTGTCTGTTGGAACTGATATGTATCTGACATCAGTAGTTAGTTTTGTAATAATCCAATATGCATCATCGTGTCAGATGACAGTGGTTTCAGCAAATCTCAGAATAGTTCAGTAGCCGTCATGGAGGCAGTATCTGGGTTGCAATCTCAGCTCACTGCTGGATCTTCAATATGAGCTTTGTGTGGTGTGTAACCCTCATATTTCTTGACCATGTAATTGTGGAGTAATTTTTTGAACGTAAATGGAAACCTCAAACATTGTGTTACAACAGCCCCCTCTGTTTTCAGCTCCATTCACTCATTTGTGTCTCCCCTTTTCTCTCTCTCTCTTTACAGCAAACTGCTCTCCACTGGTCAGCCTTTTATAACCGACCAGAACACGTGCGCCTTCTGATTAAGCACGATTCCAACATCGGCATCCCAGACAGCGAGGGCAAGATCCCACTGCACTGGGCCGCACACAGTCAGGAGCCCAGCGCCACACAGACTGTCCGCTGTATACTGGTACACACCATAGTGCACACACATGGACACATCACACACACACACACACCATCCTCACTCATCAGTCTGCTTGTCTGTCTTTTCTGAGGTTGCCTTGCATGTAGTAAAGCGTCTGGACACACATAGGAATTGCCAAAGGAGTTAGTGTTACCATAATTACAAAAGGGTTTTCTAATGATGAGTTATTCTTTTAAAATGATAAACCTGCATTAGCGTGCTATTGGAAGACAGTACTAATGCTTACTGATTATAGGCTTCTGTACATTTATGTAGATATTCCTTCTAAAAAAACAGCAGTTTCTAGCTACAATAATCATTTACAATACTAACAATGTCTACAATGTATTACTGATTAATTAAATTAAAGTCTGCTTTTCTTTCAAAAACATTTCTATGCGAGTCCAAACTTACTGACAGTGTATGCGTGTGTTTCTTTTTTTATGTGTGAAGGAGGCAGCTCCTACAGAGTCTCTGTTGAACTGGCAGGACTATGAGGGGAGAACGCCGCTGCACTTTGCTGTTGCTGATGGTAACGAGGCAGTGGTGGAGGTGCTGACGTCTTACGAGGGCTGTAATGTCACAGCTTATGATAACCTCTTTAGAACACCACTGCACTGGGCCGCTCTGCTCGGTGAGTGAATAGACTATGACAGAGATTATGACAGATAAGTGCATACTGAGATTAATTATATTTCATATATTCTGAAAAACAAAATTCTGATTTTTATCATTTGTTGACATTTTCAACAGCTAATACACAGGCCGAATCAGAAGATGACTGGTCAAAATTACAGTTTTGTTTGCTCAATAATTGAACACTAACAAAATATTAAATATATCAAATAGCCATTTTTCTCCCAAACATTGCAACATGGTCATACTAATATATTCTTTCAGTTGTAACACAATGGATAACAAAATACAGTTCTTAATATAAACTGCTTCAATCTTAATTTGTGCCACTTGCCTGCAAACATATTACATAATGAATTATATTCATTTTTTAATTTCATTCATTTTTTTGCATGACATTTGTGCTAACTGTTTTGAAAAAGGCTGTAAAACATTTGTGAAAGCTGTGGAAAAGTGTTGCATGACAAGAGTTCTGCTGTTCTTAGAAGGTGATGATGAAGATAAAGTTGATCCAAATATCATTATGTGTGTCTTAGCAATTTAGAAAAACTAATGTAATTTGTACACTGATCAGCTGAAATCCAAAATAGAATAGTTATTACCCATACAATGTTTTATTTATTTTTATTTTATGTTTTAATTTTTTTTACTTTCTTGCTAGCAGCATGGGTCAAGGAGTGGCCATGTTGGTTAATGGGTCACTTAGTCCACCACTTTGGTCCTGAAATAGAATAACTACTGGATGTATTGCCATGACATTTTCATGGTCACCAGTTAATCAGTCTTAGTGAACCCGTACTTTTTCAACAAATAGCAAAGCTGTAGACAATATATTCCTCCAATAGTATTGTTATTGTTATTCTTCTCCCTCACATCCCACTAATGTAAACATGTTTTTCAGGCCATGCCAAAATCGTCCACCTGCTGCTGGAGAGAAACACCTCAGGCACTATTCCCTCAGACAGCCAAGGAGCAACACCTCTGCACTATGGAGCTCAGAGCAACAATGCTGTGAGTCATAAACACACAAAGCTGTAAAACCTGCTTAGTCATCATTATGCCACTTTATCCAAAACACAATAATACTGACAATTTCATCAAAACTGCCCCATTCTGTATATTTATTATTTATGTTAACTTACATTCTCAGAAGTTGTGTATCCCTCTGAGAATAAGGCGCAAAGGCAACATATTATAAAAATTTATATGGTAGATTGTAATGTATGTAATATCCCAGAAGAGAAAGTCAGATTATAGGTTATTCAGAAATTCATGTCCACTATTCTACTTAAAATACATATATAGTTATCTACTGTTTTCATGTGTTTAGGAGACAGTTGGCGTGTTTCTGTCCCACCCTTCGGTGAAGGATGAACCTGATCTGGAGGGACGAACAGCCTTCATGTGGGCCGCTGGGAAGGGCAGCGATGATGTGATCTGCACTATGCTCTCTCTAACCCCCCATATCGACATCAACATGGCTGACAAGTACGGAGGCACTGGTGAGCAAATGAGAAGCAAAAGGAGCAACTGAATCTCTTTTGAACTGCTTTGACTCGCACCTCCACCACACACCATCTTTCTGTGTGCTTCCAGGGCATTGTGACTGATAAAACGCTAAGGTCATGATACTGTACCAGCACACACACTCCAGTCTATGTTCCATTTGTCTTTTCAGAGTGTGGCCCGTTTCTTGTTTTAGGTTAGGGATAATGATGTCACAGGGGATTCCCCCCAAGGTGCTAGAGAGACTACAAGACTGAGGAAGAGAGGGAAGAGATACTGTCAGCAAAATTAGTGTGAACACGCTGAATAGAGTCTTACCACTGCCAGCACTGCGTTTACACACACACACACACACATGCAGACACACATGACATACTGCCACGCTCTGACCTGCGGGGCTACTAGATGTATAATCTCCATGGTGAAAGTCCCCCTGCTCAGCCAGACAGTCATTGTTTATGCATGCATAACATGCAACGATTGAGTCATGCTAATGAGACGGTGTGCAGGGCAGTGCAGCTGACTTGTGTCCAGATCACTTCTATGCACTTGACTCTAGTCTATACTGTCTGGGGACTGGAGAGAGGCGGAGGAGGCCGTAGACACAAGGGGGCTTAAGTGTATCGCGCCTCATTAAATGTCTCTGTCTGTTTAACCCTCCACTAACCAAGCTTTAGCAGCCAGAGAGGAGCTGCAGTCAAACCAGTGAATGAACAAAGAAAAGGCAGATGAAGGAGGAACGGGTTTCCTGAGGGTGTTTAATGTCCAGTTAAATTCAAGACATCGTGTTCTTATCTCTGAGTACTTTCCTGTGTGTGTGCGTCTGTTCACACAGCACTGCATGCGGCCTCTCTGTCAGGCCATGTGAGCACAGTGAAGCTGCTGTTGGAGAGAGGAGCAATGGTTGATTCTCTGGACGTGATGAAACACACGCCGCTGTTTCGTGCGTGTGAGATGGGACACAGAGATGTCATACTCACACTCATCAAAGGTACAAACATGTAATCGGTACAAACATTGTAGAAAACTAGACATTCACATTGTCAGTGCCAGTGTGTTTGGAATATTCATCTTCACTAAGCAACCCAGAGTCATTGCGATATTGAAATCCATCATGTAAGAAATAAAGATTATTTGAGTGTCATACAAGAAGTTTTTAAGTGTATCAGTTGAATGCCTGAACTGAAACGCAACTGTATTCAATAAAGGTTCTGCACGTGTGGACTTGGTAGATGTGGACGGTCACACTGCTCTGCACTGGGCAGCTCTGGGAGGAAATGCTGAAGTCTGCCAGATACTGATGGAGAACGGGATTAGTCCCAACGTACAGGTACAAATGTACACACACAAATATAAATATAAACTTTTACAGAGTAGTTCAAGACCCTTAAGTCCCCATTATTAATACATTAATTAGTAATAGTAATTCATACTTTATTGATCCCCTTGCGGAAACTGTTGTTTGGACAGCTGCATGTATAGAACAGTGCTACTACAGGGTTTCGGTGCCTCAGCATGTAGCCTCAGGAGGACCGGGAATCGAACCTACCGACCCTGGGGTTAAAGGACAACTGCCCTACCAATTGAGCTACATGCCACCCCATTATGTACAATTAGTACATAATTAATCGGACTGTTTCATTCCACCCCTGTGGCTGTGCAGCTTTAGTTTAGTGCAAAAGAGGATCTATAACACAACAGTATTCTTTCATAGCAACTTGACAGGTCACTTCAGAACAATTTAATCTGAAATGTTTTGTTTTCAGCATCCAACTGTTGCACTTTTCCATTGTGCACTAGGCAG